>JBAMBJ010002918.1:0-73203 GCA_037043495.1 Drosophila recens | reverse complement strand
AATTGTCTGGAAAACTACAGTTAATTTTCCGTAAATGTGCAAGAATTTGACTGTTTGCAGCCGTATCAAAATTATAAGACACATTGAAAAAGAGAAGTTTAAAGATTTTAGTTGAGATTTTCGGAGTTGTTTATCGCTTTTAAAAGTAATTTACACCAAATTAAATAAAATGGGGCGTTCCACATTGCTTCGGGAGGAAGAAAAAGGCTTAATTCTTGCCTATTCGAAGTCTGGCTGGACTGGGAGCCAAATTTCAAGAGAAATCGGTCGCAGTCGGACCGTTATTGCCAATTTCTTAAAGAATCCAAAAGATTATTGTAAAAACCGAAGCACGGGTCGAAAACTAATTTTAAATGACCGTGATAAGAGGCGCATTATCAAAAAAAAAACCAGCAATTCGACTGCATCCTGTGCCCAGCTTGCTGCAATTACAAGCAAAAAGTGTCCTCAATAACTGTTTGGCGCACTTTAAATAAGTCTGGACACATTGTCCGAGGTGTGCTGAAAAAGATTCCTCACTTGACCCCTCGCCACAAGGCTGCGCGGATCGATTTTGCTCTTAGAAACTTGGAAACCAACTGGGGCTCGGTAAGGAAAATATTATATTGGTCTCTTGCATAATTCTTATTGTTTAATTTCCCAAAAGGTTATTTTTTCTGATGAGAAAAAGTTCAATCTCGATGTACCAGATGGTTTTCGCCATTATACGTACTAGCGCGATTTAAGAAAAGAACCTCTCTTTTTCTCAAAGAGAAACTTTGGTGGCGGATCTGTCATGGTGTGGGGAGCGTTCAACAGGTTTGGAACGTTAAACCTGCAATTCACCAGCTCCAGGATGAATAGTTCCGACTATATAGGGGTCCTGGACAATAGTTTGCTTCCTTATTTAAATGAATATTGGGAAAAACCCTATGTCTTCATGCAAGATAGATCAAGTCTTCGAACTATTGGATAAGCCGCCAAATCCAAAAAACGTTTAGAGCGGTATCTGCGGATAAGTAATGGACTGGCCAGCATGCTCCTAATCTTAATCCACTGAAAATGAGAAGAGCACAAAAATTTCAAAGAGAAGAAACATCCTGAAAAAGTGTTCAACTTCAAAACGTAAATTTTAAGGGAGGTGTCAGCTAGAGCCAGAATTTACACGATTAGTTAGAAATTCAATGAAAAAAGAATTTGATAAAGAGAGAGTTGGCAGACGCCGAGTGAGAGTCGGTAATCTATTGAAACTTAATGAATTACATTGATATTTTTTTATTTTAAAGTACTTTAACCATAAGTGTCTTATAATTTTGATATGGGTGAAAATCACATTTTTTTTATATTATTTAAAAAAAAAGAAGAAGACTTCATTTTTTGAAATAAAATGTGTTGAAACACTTTGTTGATCTGTTATGAAGTATGTTTATGTGTTTTTATTTTTGCTTGATAGTGTATCATGAAAAATATTTGATAATAACGAAGTGTCTTATAATTTTGATAAGGACCTTATTATACGATTTTGACGAATGGTGATGATCGATGATGATCCTTGCTTTATGCCTTGGGACCAAATCGGGCGGGCTTGCCTTTTTTCCATCGGGAATTTCGGGCTCGGGTCGGGCCGGGCCTGAAAAATGTGGCCAGCGCCCATCTCTTAAACATATCTAACTACTGTAAAAAAAACTCAAGTAAATGAACATACATACATACAGTGACTCACAGCATATTTCATTCAAGGGTAGGGCCAAACTTTAAGATCGAATTGCACTGTGCAAAATCTCTAAGCTCAAGCAACAACACATGTTGAAGTACAGTTAAAGCTTTTAGCTCGCAAGCTCAAGCTTTTAAGAACAAGCTAAGCTTAAGCTTGCACGCATTGCAGATCAACGGTATAAGAGCAGGGCTTGGCATGCAGAAACTCAAACGATGTGCAGTGCGCTTGTGTGTAGCAAGCCAAAACCGTTTTATTGCTTTGCACTGAGAAAAACGATTTGTAGTTAAAGTTTGCAGTTATTTCGAGTAACATAAAAATTTAATAAAATAAAACATTAATTAAATAATAAAATTGCTTTCAATTCCAAAAGCTTTTGGACGCGCTCAACCCCAAATAATTTACTGTACCCATCTTGCACTAGTTTGTAATGTCTTTCAATAACAAGCAAGCAACATTTGCCTGCAATTTAATAGCATATTACGCATTGCGCATTTTGGATAAAAACAAATAATTTTTTTTCCCTATTTTCGTCAAGTATTTTTATTTTCAGTGTTGCTTAAAATTGTTGCGCAGCGTGGTCTTGCGTTGTCGACGGCTGAACAGCAACTGTCGACGTTTTCGCTTTGCTGAAAAAGCGAGATAACAAGAGCCAAAGTCGCATTGTCGAAGCCACACGAAGGCTTGCTGCCAGTGCTGCCAGGCAGTGGTGTCAGAAGTAGTCCGTTGAAAAAAGCCATATTTGAACAGTCAAATTTTGAAGAAATAATACAAAATATGGTACTGCTTTTAAGCAAATTTTTATTTTATTTCTGAATATGAATGGAAAGAAAGTAGAAAAAAAATAATAGAATGCTAAAAATAAAAACCATATTTTTTATTATTTCTTTAAAATTTGACTATTCAAATCTGGCTTTTTTTAACGGACTACTTCTGACACCAGTGCTGCCAGGCTCTTCGAAGCGAAAATTGCTATAGTTGGGAAAAAAAAGTTGCTAAAAATATTGCAAAAAAAAAATTATAAATCACTAAAGTTTTAATTTTCAACAAATATGTATAACATGTTAAAAAAAAAAACAGATAAATTAAAAAGGAACATGATTTACTTATAATGCTATCTGGCTCGTCAGCTTCGCTTAAATAAGCGTACTTCTCATTGCTCGTTATTTAAGTCAAGTACTCATATGGTACAGCATAATTATGGCAACATATTCCGTATTTGTGTAGTCCACACCTATTAAAATATTTGAAGTTTTATACGTTCAATTTGTATTTCTATTATAAATATTTAAATTTAAATTTTCAGAAAATCCGCTCATCGCAGCCACATGTTGCAACTCATGCCACAATATGCTCTCGTTGGACCAGTGCAATTTTTGCGAATTCACTGCTTGAACTCTTCATTTTGCAGCCAGGCATCTCTAAAATTTAGCCTTTAAACATATAATCGAACCACTTAGTTAAATACCATAATCCCGATTTCGTTGTGAACCATTATAAATCGTAATTTTTGCAGACATTTTCAAATAGCTATAAAAAGTTTCAATGTCAAGAAAATTAAAAATTGTTATATTTGTGGCTAGTAGCATTAAAAGAAAGTTGTAGATTTTTTAAAGCTGCCAGATCTATCAACTAAATTGCTAAATTGGCAGTTCTGGTGAGCGGCAGCTGCTGTTAGTAGTGCACATTTCCTATGCGCACGAAATATGGCCGTTCCGGCGGGAGTCACTTTTCAGGCAGTAGTGGTGCCAGATACCGCTTTTCGCGAATTTGGCTCATTTTTTTATGGAAAATGTTTTTCTCCAAGATTTTTTTGCATATGTCGAAATGTAGGCGAAATTAAGGCCCAAATTAAAAAGAAAAACAGTAAATTCGTACGGAAGATAAGAAAGGGATTAATTAATTAATTGATATTAATTAATTGATAATGAAAATCACTACAATGAGGAGAACATTGATGAAATTATTCACATCGAATGAATAACAGAGCTGCTGCTGCTCAAATTGTTCAGTTTCTATCTGATTTTGTGCGCTCACTCTTCCCCTCTCTGGAGAAAATACATGAATTAATGAATCGAAAAACTCCCTTTTTTATGGCCTATTTTATTAATAATTTTTCAGCTTTTTTGCATCGTTTCTCCCGTCAAAAACAGCTTTTCTTCTTTAAACAAAAGTTGGCACCACTGCTAAGGTGACGTTTTCACCACAGTTGCTCTCTTTTGATTCACCTAATATAATATAATATTAGTAATATTTGACAGTATGCCTGCAAACGTTGGTGGAAGAGATTGTGTGTCGCATGGTTTTCTTTATTGTCTTATTTACGAAAAAACTCGTAGGCAGAAAACAATGAAAAGACTAAGCAAATTATTATTGAAATCTGCATTTATTTTATTAACTGTGTGTACTATTTTGTCACGGATGTAATTCCTCGTTAGATCTAAAAACGTCAACAACATGCATATTAAATTATTACGTTTTATTATTTTGCGAAAGCATTAAAAATTCCGTCAGCTGAAACAGCAACAAACGAAGAGTGCAGAACGTAAAACATTCGCCATCTTTTTCTACCGTCTCTCTGAGAGCGGAGAGCGCGAGGTGAAAAAAAGATACCCTCACCACCAGCGTTGCCAAAATTAGTCCGTTAAAAAATAGTCAGATTTGAATAGTAAAATTTTAAGAAATAATAAAAGTTATGGTACTGCTTTTTAAGAAAACTTTTATTTTATTTCTGAATTAGAATGGAAAGAAGGTAGAAATAAAATAACAGGAATACTAAAAAACATTATCATATTTTTATATTTATATTTATTGGCCAGTTGCAACCCACTAAATCTGTCGGGAAAATAGCTAAATTGGCAAGGCTGCTCACCACATCGGACCAAGGTGTATTTACTAGTAAAAATAATATTAAATCCACCTTGCATCTGTCGTCCGATGCCACCAGTGTTGCCAACTCTTCGGGTCATGAAAAAGCTAAAGTAGCCTTTGAAAAAAGCTAGAAGTAGCCAGAAATTTTGTTGGTAGCTAAAAAAGACGCTAGGGTAGGTTAAACGATATTTAAATTGATTTATTCCATAAGTTTTTGTTCCGCACAACAATCTCGAATGGTCAATTGGGCTGACAGATGAATGTGTGGCAATATATGTATAAACATTATGCCGCCTCTTGTTCGCAGGCTTTTATAGGAATAGATGCAACAAACGGTATTTTTTTGAAAAATATTTTTGCCGACACTCTTAGAATTGTTTAAAGAATTTTTTCGCATAAAAATATTTTTTGTTTGAGACCGAGGAAAAAGTTGAAAAATAGACTTTTACAAAATTTCAAAATTTTCCATGGGTACTTAATGGGTTAAAAAAAGTTTTGTATTATTTAAACGGAATTGAAATTAATAGAAGATAGAATTAAGAAATCTGCATCAAATCTTTTTTATTACATATGTAAGTTTGACAAAGTTCGGGGGTATGAAGACATTAATGGAGCACTGTATATATCTTACGCATTTTCACCTTGAATTTTCACCGATCGATTCATATATCATTAATGGGATTCCGGAAAGCGTTTAGATTTGGTCTAGATTTCGCAGTCAGCTGTTCACAGCTGCTCCATACAACATTTACAGTGTGCCCAGAGCAAATCAGGGAAATGTGGTCTTACTAATTGATTTGTGAAACCGGCTCCTGAGGCTGATTTCGTTTTGATTTCGATTTGGTTTCAAACAGCTGTGTGACAGTTGGTGTTTGTTTACATTGGAAATCTGCGAATATTCAATAAAAACATTTTCAATGAGCAAAGTTTTGTTTAATACGTTTATAAATTTCTTTTTCTGGCATCTTATGCCGTTCCGTCAACTGATTTAGATTTGGTTAAAAATAATCTAAACCAAATCTAAAACGCTTTCCGGAATCCCATTTTTGTGAAATAGTGATGGTTAGTGATGGTATAAAACTGGATTCAACTGATTTCAGAGCTAGAAACGATAAAATTTAATGCTCTTTTGGCTAATCGAATTTTTTTTGCCAGTCAAATGGAAAAAATACTACAAAGTATTTAAGTGTGGTATCGTAAAGCATAAAAACACATAAAATTACCATATTTTCTAAAAAGCTAAAATTACGCCAATTTCGCATGTAAAAAAGCTATAATTCCCGCTACCCGACATTTACAATTTATCCCGGTGCTGTAGGGTTGTTGATAATATATCAAAATATCAATATATCGATATTATTTATCAAAAATGATATATTTACATCGCGATATTAGATTTGCCGATATATCAAATATGCGATATTTTTTTTTTGTTATATTATGAAATTTGTGAGCTGGTCACTCTGTGATCTTGAAAGCCAGCGAGTTAACTCATAGACGCAGCGAAGAGAAATGGAATTTTAAAGTTTTTTCTAAAGTCTGTAATATCTAAATGGTAATTTTCTTAACCCTGCGGCTATACTAAAAAAAATAAAAGAAATATTTTATTAAAAAGAGGCCATTTTTTGATGAATTTAGGCGAAAGAATTTTTAGGCGGTCTCTTCAACTTTTACTATTTTTGAATTTTGAAATTTCTATGAGAAATTAATTTTTTTAATGTTTTATTTTTTTGTATTGCACGGTTGCTTTGGGCTTTTCAAGGTTGCTTTCGATAACTAGAGCTGGGAAAAAATCGATTCTCAGTGCATCGATTTTTTTCGATCCTTTAAAAAAAAAATCAATTAAATCGATTAAATCGAAAAAAAAATTTTTTTTTATATTTATAAAGATCAATTCATGGAGATCATATAACACACTTATATTGTACATGTAAAAAGTAAACAAAATATACATTTCGATTATATAAATAAGGAAAAGTTAAAGGTTTTAAAAACATATTAACGAAAGAGATCAATTCATGGAGATCATATACTTATAAGTTAAAGAACATAGATAACAAAAGAATTTGTTTTCATAACATAAATTACGTTTCCAGAACATAAAAAAAAGAAGAAATTATTACATATCCAAAAGCCATTCGTTCTTACTTGCAAACAGAAGCTTGTTTACAGTTTTTGGTTTTAGAGCGGCGCGTCTATCTGTAACAATGCATCCAGCCCTACTAAACACTCTCATGTTCTAGATTCGGTGGAGCATGCTGGAATGCACAGATATGTGGTGTATACACTCCCTTAAGTTTTCCATCCTCGAGCGTGAATCTAATAAAAGTTGTTATTATTAAGACTTTCCCCAGACTAACAAAATGTCAATCCTCCATTGTAGTTCAGTACTTTGGCTATCTTGTTGTGTAGTCTTCTCCAGGATATCATGAAGTGTTGGCTATGGCATCTGATTCTGATGTCTTCACTTTTTTCCACTTTGTTTCTATGAAATGGATAACAAAGTGGTATCTTCTTAAGATTCGTGTGTTGGTGGATCGTTATTAGAATCGGAGCACGGATTCAAATTCGTTGAGAGGGCGGATATCTCGTTCTGCAGCATTTCTACTGCAGAATCAGCAGAGACAGTGCTTCGAAAGCCCTCCTTTTTAAATCGTGGGTCCAAAATTGTGGCGATTTTTGGGGCAGTCCTCTGGCTCATATGGAAACAGCCGGGTATTAATTTGCTGCAAAATATATTTGCATGTCTCGACACCATCAATAGTCTTGAACAATTTTAGCATGTTGCTAAGACGATGGTGGAGATCAGATGACAATGGAATGATCAAAGATATTGTTGCATAACTGCTTCCTGATGCTCTGTTGGTAGCAGCATCGAACGGCTCAAACAGTAGCTCAAGGTCAGAAAGGACTGAAACCTCATCTGCTGTAAGCGGTGGAGGAGCCTTTTTTGTGTCTAAGAGGACACGAGAGACAGCGTCTTTTATCTTTAGGATTCTGCTCACCATTTTGTAGCAGCTATTCCACCTGGTTGGCACTTCTTGAATAAGCCCGTAAGATGTGTCCTTTTCTTGGGCAGATTTAAGTTTCGAGTACGCGATCGAGCTACTTTTGAAGAAGGTCACAATTCGCTTACATTTGGCGATGATCGGCTTTGTATTTTCCAGCTGAAGGGTGTCCTGCATGATCAGATTGAGAGTATGCGCAAAACAAGGCATGTGTCTTTTTTGCCGAATAACGCAGGCCTTGATCATTGACGCTGCATTATCTGTCACAATGGCAGATACTTTGCTCTCCACGCCCCACTCAAACAAAATTTTGTGAAGGGAGCTGGCAATGTTTTCACTGGTCTGATCCTGATCATTTTGCACTTTGTCTGTAGACAACACAGCGCTTTTCATTTGAAAGTCATCCGTCAGAAAATGACATGTGACGGTTAGGTAATGGTCATTGGCCCTTGATGTCCATCCATCGGTGGTCACAGCGCAGTGCCTTATTTTGCTGAGAATGTCCTTAAGCTTATTCTCCATATCCTCGTGCATATTTGTTAATAGGACATCATTCAGTGTCCTTCTGCACGGCAAGGCGTATTGCGGGTCCTGGCACTGGACAAATTTGCGAAACCCTTGGTCTTCCACAATTCTGAAAGGCTGTAAGTCTGTAGCGATCATGCTGATAAGTGCCTTGTCAAGTAAAGTCTTTCTGGTTGAGTTACTTTCATACTTTTTCGGCTTTGCATTGTCGAAAAACTCTCCGAGTGTTCTTACTGCTTTTGAGATGCACACAGTCGGATGAGCTCTCATTAAGTGGTTAAACAAATTCGTTGTGTTTCCACCCGTTTTATAAACGTGGCCACACGTAAGGCATACGGCTGATCCACTCTCTAAACGTCATTGTCTCTGCGTTCCGGCAATCAACAGGCAAGATAAAGAAATCGCCACTTTCTCTTTCTATACCTCCAAACACCCATTGGCCTTCTACCACTCGACCGCGGTTCTACTTCCTTTTGCCCACCTTGGCCTCGTCAATCTCGACAATTTTGCCAGTTCCTCCAGTGCGCACACGACTATTTTTTTGACTCCAGTCAATATATACTTCCCGTAAATAACTCTTCCAATCAACGATTGATTGACGGCACCATCCGCACTCGTCCTGCAAATCCAGCGTCTCTGCCTTCAACCGCAAGCAGTCCCAACTTATGAAATTGCAAATCTCAGGAATTGGTTTGAGTGCCTTTTCGAAAAAAGTGTTCTTCCGAACACTAACCTGAAAGCTGCACTGCACTCTCACACGTTTTTTTTGCTTTGCTGTTGCATATGGGATGCACGGCAGCGGTAAAAAAAACACTATCTCGTCCCGAAAAGCAAGAGAGCAGAAACTTCCACATTTCGGACAGATCCGTTCTCTTTTGATAACGTTGTGAGCGCGTAAAAACTCGATTAATTCACTTTGAGTGAACTTGTCAAACTCTTTTGTCGTCACCGCACAACCTGAACACGCCATTTTTGCAAAATTTAACTCCAATAAAAAATTGTTGAACGATCCCGGTAGAAAATGTGTTGGAAACGTGCAAAAAAAAAATGACATGAAAGAGAAATTGCAGTGTTGGAAAACGTTCCATTTTATCGAAAGCAACCATAAAAATATCGAAAGCAACCATGAAAAGCCCAAAGCAACCGTGCAAAACACAAAAGAAACATGTAAATAGTGCATTTTTCATTTGAATTTAAAAATTCAATAAAAAAAAAGTTGAAGAGACCGCCTTAAAATTCGTTCGCCTAAATTCATTAAAAAATGGCCTCTTTTTAATAAAATATTTTTTTTTATTTTTTTTAGTATTGCCGCAGGAATAAGAAAATTACCAGAATTGCAAATATTCTTCCGCACACAACCTTTCACGTCAACAAGCAAGCATGCACTGAAGCATTAAGGGACTAAAAACCGAAAGCTGGTGTCTATCCAAGACTAATCATTTTTCGTCGCTGCTTTTGCGCGCTCTCTCTCAGCAGCGTTTTGCCGCTCTAGAGTTTTACTGAAAAGAGCGTTCGGTTTTTGAGGAAGGCTCTGGGATCGCATGGCATACAAAGCGAGTGAAACCACTAAAACGCTTGTTTGACACCTCGATGTATTGTATGTTTAGTGGTCATACATTCCACTTAATTTTTTGCATTTGGATATTTTTTGTTTATTATGCAAAATTCGTTAAAAATTGTGAAAATTCAAGTAAACCTTAAATCGATTTTCATTCTTTGTGACGTCCGTATCCGAACTTTCAGCAAGCTTACCTTTTTTCCAAAAACAGTGAGGCTGTTATTTTAAAATAGGTTTAAAATTACTCCCAAACAACTGCATTATCCAGAAAGACTAATTAAAATTTACCAATCTGAACGGTACCAGTTTTAACGTGAAAATATGTTTGCAAATGTAACGTCCGTATATGATCCCCTAGACATAGAAATAAAAATTTCAAAGCAAACTTGCCGCTAAAGCCTAGTACCGACGTCAGAAAAAAGGCCTAGCGTAAGGTCAAACTCCATATAAAAAAAACGCTGGCGTAAAGTGAAAAAGAAGAAGACGAAATTTATCTCCGCTTGTCGGTCCGGACGTAAACTAAACTGAAACTAAAAACGGAGTTGCCAGATAAGGAACGGGCGTTATCCAGCACTGTTTGAAACTAGCTGTCAAGCCAAGCGAAAAATATGATTTGTTTAGAGTTTCGGTATCTATCTATCTCACTCTCTCACAATAAGTCAAAAGAAATGGCCGGTGAAATTAACAAAAAACAGCAGATTGGACTCTTTTCGAGATCAGCAGACAAAATTCTGGTGATTAACGAGGTGGAAAAGAGGCCAATATTTGTATTTTTTCATTAATTTAGAGGGAGAATCCACGTGAAAAGTTCAAAAGCGATGAGTGCACTCAAATACCCGCTGTGCTTGCGTTTCATCGCATATTTCTCCTTTATTAACTATTAATATACATTTTTCATTGCCTATTCTCTCCTCTTTTTTGCAAAATCAGCTCTGCATGTTCATATTTAAAATAAACCGCTGCTTGACGCATAGAGTTACCATTCCATTTTATGTTATTTTTCCGTGCTGCATTGGCAACTCTGGCTTTACGCTAGTCGACAGCTAAATATTGTGCATTTTCCGCCGCTAAAAATTTATCTCACGTCGGTACTAGGCTTAAACCAAAGTAGCAAAACCATAACCAGTGTGAGTCAATGCTCAATCTGATCGCACATTTCTTACCCCGCGCAATTCTATGTAAAGCGTAGTACGCTCTAGCTGAAAACATTTTGGGCGCTCGAAGTGTTCGATGTGTTGAAGTCCGGCCTTACAAACTTCAGTGTGACAGCATAGTACCTAAAATCACTAAAAAGTTGAGAGATTGTTGGTGTTATGCTGCTGTGGCCACTGTGCACAACAAACAAATACATAACATTGATAACAACAAAATAGAGAAAATGAGCCAAATGGATAAGAGAAGTAGCAGCGACTAAAACCCTAATTATTTAATTAAAAATTATTAATTATAAAAATACGATCAAAATGTTTTTTGTTATTCAAATCCCACAAATCCGACTAGTCGAAACACTGATTCAATCGATGTTTTGTAAGGTCAAAATAAAGCTGCCATCTGTTTACCAAACAGTGCTGTAAAACGCCAGAAAATATTCTGAACTGCCCATATTTAGGTACAGCATACATACGCGGAAAAACGTTTAGAAATGGCCTTACAAAATAATTTCGAGCATGTTTGCAACCCTTCTTTTATATGGAGTTTTGGCCTTGCAAACATATTTTCGGCTAGAGCGTACTTTGCTTAATCCAATAATGGTAAAAAATGTCTGTTTTAAGCGGAAATGCTCAACAAGAAAAACCCCGAAACTCGTGCGCATAGACAGAATATAGAACGATTGTGGCGGATTATGCGGGGCAGCATACCACGTCTTGGACGCAACTGTGATCATTTTATTGGTTATGGGCATTGTGTATGGGCATTGAGAGGCTTTATGATCCTAACAGAGAATCCCCAATTAATGAAGATGTTCATGTCGCCCTGGTAAGTAATATGTGATTAATGCGATTGTTTTTGGCTGCGTCATATCAGTCACACATCCCCCATTCCTAGAACAATGAGCGATTTATAATGATTTTGGGAACAGTCTAGTAGCAGTAGCTAACGGTACAAAAAAAAAAAAAAAAAAAAACACGGCAATTTATGATGAATTTAGGTGAAAAACCCCTTTGCTAGTTTTTTTTTAATGAATTTGAAATTTCGATATTTTCAATGTAAAATGAGTTTTTGCATCGCTGTTTTGTGCATGTCTCATATGAAACGTTTACCAACACTACATTTTCTCTCATATGTAATTTGTTTACGTGTTTTACAACACTATTACGCTATAACAGAACACTATAACAGAAACAAGTTAAAATCGTGCATTTACAAAAAAAAAAGGCAAATGAAAATATTCAATCTCTTTTTATAAAATTTGGTGGTCCTGAAAAGGACCGATTTGGTCCCAAAACATTATCACTAATGTTTGGTCGGAGCGTGATCAGGTGCAAAAGCGTAGGGTCATCATTGATGGGCGTCAAAATCTTAAAATATGTCAAGGGCAAGGTCAGTTAATTAAGGCATTTGGTCATAATCAAACATCATTGCCATCAACATCATCATCCTAAAGAGTGGGAGAGATTTAAAGACAATGATTTAAAATATGTATAAATTTCAAACAAATATGGCAGGGAAATGGTTTGAAAATTGTTAAAAAGGGTGGGCGAGGAGTGTGGAACACTCAGTGGTAAGCGCGCGATTTTATTTATTTTTTTTAATTTTCGCCTGCGACTTACTTTGCACACAGCACTAACCACGGTTGCATGAGCGTCTTCATTGATTTGGGCTTCTCTATAAGGATCATAAAGTCGCCCAATGGCCATGAACAACTCATGAGCCCTCTGAATATGGCTCTTATAGGCTTTGAAAAACGGGAACTTGACAAGATATCCGATGTAATGCTCCTTCTTCTTTCCAAATCGAGGAATGCTGTCCTTCATATCGCGCCACAATCTCTCAATTTTTTGAGTGTGAGCCTGCGGCTCGGGATCTACAAAGTTTTTCGAGTGATTAACCGTCTGGTGGACGAATCCCTCACTCTCCAAACAATTGTAGGCCCTCCATCAATCCGATATAATGGTGCTTCCGTCGGCTATATGCTCCCTGATTATAGCGAGCAGTGTTTCAGTGTTCCGGCTTTCAACGGGCTCGATAGAAAAGTCGCCACATTCTCTCTCGATGCCTCCAAACAGCCACTGACCTTCCACCACTCGATCGCAGTTGTACTTGCGCTTCCCAACTTTGGCCTCGTCGATCTCTACGACCTTACCAACACCGCCAAGTTTTGAACGGCTGTTGGTGACGCTCCAATCAATATATACTTCGCGCAAGAAGCATTTCCAATCTATCATCGATTGGCGACTCCACTTCATCTCACCCAATAGAGCCTCTGTTTCTCCCTTTATTCGCATGGTGTCAAAGGCAACAAGCCGGCAAATATCTGAAAGGGAGAGACGTGATCCAGCGAAAATGGTGTTTGTACGCAATCTTTCAAAAAAGTTGCAGCGCACCGCGTTTCGCTTTTTTTTCCATGCTGGTGCATCTGGGATGCACGGCAGCTGAAAAAAAACTGCATCTCCTCCCTCGATGATAATTTGCACTCTGCACCACATTGCGGACGAATCCTCCCACTTCGAATGTCATTATGTCGACGAAGAAACTCAAACAATTCAGTTTCACTGAATTGAATGACGTTTGTGAGACTAACTTGGCAATTTGCACACGATATTTTACGCAATTTAGCGCGAAATTAATTTTTCGCAGATCCCGTTACAATTAGTGTTGGAAAACATGCCAAAAATTAGCATGTGTGAGAAAACACAGTGTTGGTAATCGGTTGAATCATCGAAAAGCACCCATGAAAAACAAAAAGAAACCATGCAAAACCCAAAGCAGCCATGATAATCAATAAAAACAACAGTGAAAAAAGTAAATTATTATTTTAAATTTCAAAATTCAATAAAAAAAATACTAGCAAAGACCCTCTTAAAATTGTTTCACCGAAATTCATTATAAATCGCCCTCTTTCTGTGTCATCAACACCATTTACATCTCCATCACCCTATAGAAAGACGATGATGCAGACGACTGATGCGGATGATTGATGAGGACCTTATGCCTTGCTTTCAACCAAATTTTTCTGACAATGCTTTGGGACCAAATTGGACCTCCAATTTTTTCCAAAGAAGTTTTGCTTATTTTCATTTCATCTTTTTTTTATATTCAGATTTTTGACATGATTTCGTTGGATAATGTTTTGGTTAACACGCCAAAAATTAAATAGTAGTGTTGGTGAACGTTCCAAGTTATCAAAAAGTTGCCCAAAATAGCCAGCATATAATAAGTTCATTTTGCATTGAAATTTCAAAATTCAATTAAAAAAACAACTAGAAACTCCAATAAATTCGTCATGATTCGCCCACTTTCTGGGGTTCTTTTTTCGAGCATTGCCGCATAAAGCAGACTTTTACCCCAATAAATATGTATATTTGCTTTAATGGTACTACCAGAACATTTTCTTTTGTTTCAAATATTCTCATAAAAATAATTTGACTTCTGTTACAATACAGGGTGACCAGAAATAACGGAGACAAACATTTTTAACTATAATTTTACTAAACGAGAGAAATTTAGCAAAGCAACAATTAGTAACGATAAAGTGGATCACTAGTAGTAAGATTCTCAGCCGGTTTCGAAATGGTCTCCTCCAGCTGCCATGCACAGGTCCAAACGTGATTTAAAATTGTAGGCCATGGGCCGCAGGTCCTCGGGAGACAGTCGGTTCCATTCCAAGAGCAGCGATTGCATCAGCGCCTCCAAACTTTTGTGAGGCTTAGCACAGGTCCTGGCCTCCAATACCGACCACACGCTGTAGTCCATCGGGTTGAGATCCGGCGAGTAGGGTGGCCATTCAGCAGACGAGATGAAGTCCGGAAAATGGGGTTTGCACCAGTCTTGCGTTATTTTCGCCTTGTGAGCCGGCCAGAGTCCTGTTGAAAAGTCCAGTCCGCATCGCCAAAGTGCAGTTGGGCCCAAGGAATTACCACGGCGTCGAGAATGTCGTGGCGGTACACTTCTTGGTTTCTTTTAACCCCTTGATCCACGAAAAGCAGGGGTTTCTTGCCGCTGGCGCAAATGCCGCCCCAGACCATAACGGACTTCGGATTTTGGCGATGTTTGACAATGGCCGACGTACCCGAAGGTTCGGCGGACCAGATCCTGCAGTTTAGTGGTTGTGAGCCTGCTCGACGGTTACCAGCTTCTCATCCGTAAGAAGGACGCGCTCCTATCGCTGACCTGCGGCCCGACGCTTGAGTTGGTGGCATCTTTGCAGTCGCACGCGCTTGTTTTCATCCGTGAGGATGTGAAATTTTTTGAGCTTGTACGGCTTGAGTCCAAGGTGCTTCTTCGCCATTTACCAAACAGAATCACGTTTCATTCCGGTCTCACGGGCAATTTTCCTCATGGAGACCCTCGGATTTCGCATCACCCGCTTTCGAATGATTTGACGATTGGCAGAAGTATTGACGGTGCTTTTTTTCCTCTTCCCGGACGATAGCCTTCATGGTCAATCTCATTAAAATGGCGGGTGGCCTTGGACACAGTCTACCTAGGCACCTCGAGTAAACGAACAAATTCACATTTGACGTTTTTTTTGATGAAACAGCTCTAAGATTGCACAACGTTTACTTGACATTCAGAAACCACAGGAAAATTTAACAGCAATGGATAAAAAATGTTGTGACTAGCACAAAAAAGAATGGAGAATACGATAAAATAACATTTAATTAAATCCGGTAACATACTTTTGCTTACGGACATATTAAAGTTTGTCTCCGTTTTTTCTGGTCACCCTGTAGTTAATAGTAAATAAATTTATGGGACTCATATTTCGTTGGTTGAACTTTTTCACAGAGTCAGAGTTGGTTTGTTTGTGCTTTTTCTATAATTTTCATAAAACTTTAGCTCGTTGGCCGCTAATAAATTATTTTGCGCAAAGTTTGTGCCACAGGCGACACTGCGATGCGATGGCCACAATGTTGTATACGGAATGGGCTCAGCTACAACTTCAACTCCTACGCCCACTCCAAATGCCGACATGGATTCCAATTCAGTCCGCAGATTATTCCAAGTTGTAGTACATGGCAATTACAATAACTGCAGGACTATTTCAATGCGCTTCTGCTTTGCTTTGTTGTCCTTGGTGTTTGTTCTTTCTAAGTGTGGGCTTTGTTCATAAATAATTTGCACCACTAGTCAATTTCAAAAGCGTAAATCACTGTGTGGTCACTTGGTATACTCAATTGAATTTTGATCCTACTATTTCTGCTGCTGCTATTGTCTTGACTTGATTAACGCTTTTTGGTCCTCGCTGCTTTTTAACATAGGTGCCGATGCTGTTTATTGTTTTACTTTTCAACTTTTACAACTATTCGGTTAATTGTTAGTGGAAATTTACTAAAACATACGAGATTCCATTATATGTTAAAAATTGTCTTTTTAAATTTACAATTTGTTGATTTTAGCACAAGCGACGCCAATTTCATTCGCGCCGTTTATTTCGATTGCAACAGGTTGTCAATAAACATATGCTACATTTGTACGTGTATACATACATACATGCATACATCTGTGTAAGCTCATGACACTTGTCTATTTCGTTTTGAGCGAAAGCTGTGAGGCGAAAGCTTAATTTAAGGACTAGTATTTTTTGTGCGCAATTTGTTGTTATTATTCATTCATTTGCTCGTAGCAAAAAGGGCGGCTCAAAATGAACACAATGTTAACAGCTGCTTGATAAGATTACAGCACTATGTAAAAATAACAGTCAATGTTAATGTACATAATAATAAGAACGAATTTATAGTTTCTATAATAAATATTAAATAAATGAAGTTATTTAAAATAAGTTTGAGCAAGAAAGTAACAATTTAACTGAGTTTTATATTATTGATCGAAATTTATTAGTTTACCAATTAGTTGCTGGTAAAAGTATGCAGTGAGTCGCTGTAAATTGCTAAGATATTAAAACTTTTTCGAAAATGAAGTTTGGTTTGCTTGTGAGTCACAAGCACCTGTTCGCTAAGTAGGCTAAGCGGCAGGCCAATCGAAATGAATGTTTTATTGTTATATTTAAATGCACAAGGCCTTTTAGGTAAAATTTTCACATTTCGATTTTTATGCTTTACATATTTATTAAGGTTTTAATGTCATTTATGTTTTAAATCTGTTGTGATATTTGTATAATAAATTATATTACTACTATTGTTTTATTATGCATATTACTTTTTAATTTTTTTGTATTATTTATAATGGATAACTATTATTATTCTAGCTTCTGCCACTTAAAACTGAAAAAATCAGCTTATTCGTGGTATTTGAAAATCCATCACGCCATTAATAATATCTAGGTTTTCAACGTCGCTGGCCGTACAACGTCATACGTTATTCAACCACATACCATTACTCCACCACCTCCACGTTTGACCGTCGTAATTGTGTTTTTTTTTTTGGATTAAAGGCCTCGCCAGGCTTTCAGCAGACCCAAATATATTATATTTTGACTCGTCAGAAAAAATAAGTTTTTGCCAAAACTCTGGAGGTGCATTTTGGGTACTGCCGGCCGAAGTCCAAACGTTTTTATCACACTATGTAACCAAGGTCTTTCGCCGAGGAGTGTGCGATTGTATCCGGTATCTACAATCGCTTTGCCCACTGTTTTTGCTGATTGAGCTGTGTAACCTTTTTTTTTTTTTTGAGCACTTATAAAAGGATCAGTGGCTACTATTCGCTTAATTTTCAACTTGTCTCCGTGTGAGAGATCTTCAGGTCGTCCTGATTTGCGTTTGTTTTCCCCACGACCTTCATATTTAAAACGTTTGATGACTGATACAACTGTTGATGGTGGACTGCCTACCAATTCGGAAATTTCGACGAACATATGATTTTTCCTCCTTGCCATGCACAAAAAATGTGCCATACAGACTTTATGCAAAGAACCGTTACATTTCTAGAGTCTGCCAGCATGAAGCGATCCGGTGTGATCTATAAGAAATTTCAAAACATTAGATTTGTTTTGCGGGGCTTTAAAACTGTAAGTTTTGATTATTTTGTTAGTTTTGATGATCTTACAATCTTACAATCTTACAAATTTGGTTTTCATAGCCAACCAACGACTTTAATATCATGAAAGGTCCCAGCAACGACCATAGCCGAAAAAAGCTTAGTTTTTTAAACCTAGGGTCTAATAGGGCTAATTTTGCGAGAAATTTAGACTTACCCAACGAATATAATCGATTTTTGGTACTAAAAAAAAAACGTTCCAAATGTTAAGTGATTGGTTCTTCGAGGAAATTGAAGCGGAAGACTTGGACGGTATTTGGTTTCAACAAGACGAAGCTAAGTGCCACACAGCGCACGCAACAATCGATCTTCTGCGCCCTATCTTCGGAAATCGAATAATCAGCAAATATGGAGATGTGAATTGGACGCCAAAAAGCTGTGATCTGACACCGTTAGACTAGTATCTGTGAGGAGCGGTCAAGGACAAATGTTATGCAAACAATCCTGAATCAACTGATGTGTTGAAGAACGAAATTCGTGTTGCTATTGCTGACATACGTGCCAAAACAATTGAAAATGTTCTCAAAAATTGGGTTGATCGAATGGGCTACTGCCAAATCAGCCATGGTGGTCATTTGACCGACATTGTTTTTCATAAATAAATGACATGAACCAACCTTTCCAATAAATGTTCAACCTTTGAAAAATATCGAGCCGTTTCTTTTTATAGCAAAATTTAATTCCAATTTTTAAATGGTTCACCCTGTATTAATAAAATTCATTAATTATCAGTCTTTCTAAATAACACTTGAAATTAAATAAAAATAAAACTATTGACTTTTTTCATGTCACAGCTTATTTTGTGCAAGCACTTTGAGCGACTCTAATGATCCAAATATGATTCTTATGTCGCAAATTTTTCTTCTATTCTTTTGGCCACACCATCAGCAAGTGTATTTTTATCCTAAATGAGTTTGATCACACTGCAAAATAATGTTTTTGCGGTAAATTAGAAAAATGAGTCCAAGATCAACAATTGAACAGCGGGAATCGGTTCTTAAACATTTCAAGGATGGTCAAACTCAGCGGAATATTGCTGAAATGGTCAAACTAAGCCCAAGTACTGTACAATATATCATCCAACGCTTCGTTCGAGAAAATCGAGCTAATCCAAAGGTTATGGCTATAAAATTTACCTCGGATGTTGAGAATGAAATGGGTAAACAATGTTCTGTAGAAACAGTGCGTCGGATATTACGGGATCATGATTTTAACGGCCGAGTAGCACGGAAGAAGCCATTGATCAATAAGAAAAATCAGCTCTGCAGATTAAAATTAGCCAAGGAGCACATAACTTGTCCAATTACATTCTGGAATGACGTCATATTTGCAGATGAGTCAAAATTCAACATCATAAGCTCCTTACGCCAACAGTAAAGCATGGCGGGGGCAGTGTGATGGTTTGGGCATGAATGGCGGCCTCAGGAGTAGGCAATCTAGTTTTTATTTATGGAATAATGAAGAAGCATATGTACCTTCAATTGTTCAAGGACAATTTGCTCCAAAGCGCCGAAAATCTGGGCCGAAAATCTGGGCATACGGAGTAGTTTTTGATTTTACCAGGACAACGATCCAAAACATAAAGCGGGTGCTGTGCAGTCCTGGCTTATCTGGAATTGCCCATACTTTATTATTCCACCAGCCCAGTCACCTGACCTCAATGTAATTGAGAATTTGTAGGCAATTTTGGACACAGCAAATAGAAAAAGATCAATATCTAATAAAAACGACCTCAAAACTACCCTGCTGGAGGAATGGCAAAAAATCTCCAGCGAGACTACCAAAAAGTTGGTTTCTTCAATGGAAACTCGTTTAAAAGAGACCATTAAGCAAAAGGGAGGCCACACAAAATATTAACTTTAAGCTTTTTCATTTATTTTTAGGATTAAGTATGCTGCACGAAATAACCTGAGACACGAAAAAAGTCAATAGTTTTAGTTTTATTTAATTTTAAGTGTTATTTAGAAAGACTGATAAACAATAAATTAACTTATTAAATAAAGAAAGACTGCTGAACGGAACTGCATTTACGCTTTTAAGATATCTCTAATAGTTTAGCTGCTAGCCAACTTTAAAGTTTTGCTGTACCCTTGCACGAAATAAGCTGTGAGCTACTGTATAACATATAGTATACCAAATTTGTTTTGTAGTCTGTGAGATCGTTGCGTTCAACAGCTCGGCTGTTGGTACAGGTTTAGGGTCTGCCACGCCACCTTCTGCTTGCTGCATACATTTCACAAAACCATTATTCCCTTCTTTGCCAATTTTCAATGGACACAGGGTATAAAAAAAACCTAATGTTTTGTTCCTCACCGCGAATAAGTTTCCGCGTTTTGCGGTTGAGGAAGAAGAAATTGAAAAACGTTTCAACACAAGAGAAACTCGAGAAAATATATACATACATATGTACATAGAACATTGGTTGCAGCGCTGCACATTGGGTCGGACCACCGATTTTTCCACCGATTTTCAAGTCAATACAAGTGAATTGACCTTTATACTTGTGTATTGCGAAAGTATCCAGTGTTACAAGACAATTTGTTTTTCTGTTGTAAAAATTCGGGTTTTAGGTTATTCAGTTAGGCTAAACATTTAGGGTTCTCCTGCAAAGCATTCGGATTTAATGAGATTTTATTCTCCTTATCATATAAGATAACCAACTATAAGCAACGCGTGAAAAATTTCAAAGTTGTGTAAAAAGTTAAAGCTATGGAATAGTTCTTAATTAAATTTAGTCGTTTTAATTTAACTTTACACTTAAAGGACATAGATTAAAAATTAAATTAAATCAATTAACAGTCGAAGCGCAGATTAAATTCTATGAAGCTCTAATCCAAAACTTCTGATATCAAATTGTATGACGAACTATATTAAATTTAATATAAAAATTATTCTTAAATTAAAAAATTTGACACTTTTCCTATATAAACTGACCGAAAAAAATCTGCATTTGCATGTTCATGACTGAAAAAAATATATATTTTTATTATGCATCGAAACAATTATTTGTTTTAAATTTTAAGTATCTATCGTCATGATTTTAATTTCTACTAAAAGTCGGCCTTCTAGTCCAATGTGCGCTGTGAGGTTTGGTTTCAAACCGCACAAAAGTAATTTGAGCGCCGTCGTTAACATGTCATACACGCACACACATACAATAGAATACGAGGGTAGGCCAATGACTTATTAAGCGCATAATGTTTTAGGGTATCTAAGGGTCTGATTTCGACTGCATAGAATTCCTAACTACATAGTTCAAAACAGTTCCGCTTCATTATACCTAAAATAATCCAATAAGCAGCTTAATTTTATATATGTAAATTTTAAACTTATTATATTAAGGTCCATCCAGATTTCGTAGTTACGTAATAGTTGTATAAATCTGGATAAAGCTGGATAAATCAAAATTAAGTACTATACTCGACCCCTTGGAAAACGCTGCACTAAACTTTCGACTTATTGTTCCTAAGACAGCTATATGATATAAATCACATAGATATATGTGTCCAATTAGCTTAAAATAAGTGGTTATAAAAATGACATTTTACTAGCATTGTAGAAATAGTGTTTATGAAAACTTTTTAAATTACATTTGAAAATATAAACTAATTACAATTTTTCTTTTGGCATTGAATAATTATAATGAGTTCTTCATTTAAATAACATTATAATTGTTATTTTATTATAATTATTCAATTCCAAATAAAATTTAGTTTCTTCATATTTTAAGTTACACTTAAAAAAAATTTAAGTAACACTGCTTTTTTTCAATGCTAGTTAAATGTAATTTTCATCAGAGCTCAATTTCCAATGTAAAATGAAATTTCACTTGAACCAGTGTCAATGATAATTAAATAGTTATGGTAATGCTAATAGGCACAACACTGTATCTCCTGAAACTACAAATATTTTCATAATAATCTTAATTTTCGACCAATCGTTTCAATAGCAGCCTGCATACAAAATTGTAAGTCTCTGGTCTCTATAGTTTATAAGATCGACAGGTTCATACAGACGGACGGACAGACAGCCAGGGGTAAATAGACATAGTTGATATCGATCCAAAATATACACATGTATATACTTTATCTGCCACGCTTCGTTTTTCATGTTTCATATGACCATTTCACAAAACCATAATATCATGTTTTGCCAATTTTTCACGCTAATCTTAGGGCTTTATAAAAAAATCATTTAACAAAAGCCGATTACTGTTTGACAATAAATCCGATATTTTTAAGATGGGTAACGAACAAACAGCCAAATAAGATTTTACTTTCAGCTCGCTTGTTAATGATTAACCTTTGTTCGCGTATTCGATCGAAGAAGCCTTCTGCTTCCATGTTGAACTCTCCTAATTATTAAGTTCAGCCTAAAATTGGTGGAATCTGACAAAACAATTTTTTTTTTGTTGACTTTTTTGAATGATAGTATTAATTAAATTAAATTAAAAATATGCGTAGGCACTTATAGCCATAAATAATTAAACGCTTGCCTTCAATTTACTTGGCAAATTAACTTTAAATTTATTTTGCTTATGAACAACTGTTGAGTTTTTCTACTTACATAGGTCAATGGGTTATCAGTCGACCCTCGTATCAGCATTTGCTGGCATTTGGGCTGGAAACAATACGACCAGAATGACTATGAGTCCAACTGCTCTGTCCACTCCCCCCTACTAACCTCGATGACCTCGCCGTCGCGACGAAACTTCAGGCAACCACAAAATACGAGGCCGCATGTCCATTTACTTTTCATTTCGCTCCGGTGATCACTGTACGTCTTTAGCTTTAGCCTAGTACCCGAGCCCGTCCCTACCCTCTTCCTCTTTCGTTTATATATGACTTTCTTCATTTGGTCTGTTTTTCAATGACCACAACAGGAGAGTAGCGCAATCTGGGCTCATAATTAAAATGTTTACCATGACGCCAAAAACGGTTGCGAACAAAATGAAATATTAACCGCCAACGTTACTGGTTTCAGAATCGGTTTCGGTTATGGTTTTCGGCCACCGATTACGTTAAATCTTTTTGAATCGGTAATTGTTACCGGTATGTTTCTGTTAAAAAAAAATAGTAGTTTTTATTTTTAAAGTGCTTGTTTTTGTTTATAAGAAATAATTTGTCCACAATAGTAGGACTAAGACTTGTCCTGCGGAAGACTTGTTCGCAAGAAGATGTTTGAACACATTAGAAGTTTTTGGACACAGTCTTTAAGAATATGTCATCAGTACTCATATGTAAAAGAAATTGTTATTAAAGATATTTCTCATAATATTTCAAAATTTTTACCACGCAATATTTTAGAGGATCGGGTATTATCGGGGTTGTTTATTTTTTCCAAATGTTGCCTCATTGCGATAATACCATCTGTCCGGGTAGATTGAGCTCCCGGCAAAATTTATTTTGCATAATGGAAAGTTAACTTGATGACTGATCTGTGGTTGGTGTTGGTTGCTATCGTGGAGTCTTTGACCATATGGTCACCAGTTCTAAGCAACCTTTTTTTAAGCGCGGATCAATCAGAGTAGCGATGCGAGAAATTGTACGAGCTTCAAAATCATTAAAAACGTCGAGTTCATCAGCTGAGATCGGTGAAGGAGCATTACGCAAATTTACCAATGTTAATGAAACATATTCATGTATTTGTAATATTCTTTTTAACATTGCGTATGCACTGTTCCAGCGTGTCATTACTTCTTGTAACAATGTAAGCGGCTTTTCAGTATTTATATTTTTCATAGAACTGTCATTGTCTGTTGTAACGGTGACCACCTTAAATGAAAGACCCCAATCATTTTACACTGCTCGTATAGAGTCGGCAATATTTTTGGCCGTGTGATTTGTGGTGGTTATCAATTGAGACGTAGATAGCAATGCAGATGTAAAATTAAAGTTGTCTGTTACGAAATAGCATGTTATAGTTATATAGCCTTCGTTCGCTCTAGATATTCAACAGTGTCTAAAAGTGAACGCACTTTGAGCCGTTACAGATCATATTATCTGGGAGGAACTACATCACGCAAATGGGTTATGCTCAGCAACTTATATCGTGAGTCCAATTCGTGTACAAGTTCAACAAAACCTTCATCACCAACACAATTGAAAGGTCTCACGAACAAGGAACGAACTTGTTCTGTAAGCTGGAAGGCACTCGATAGCTCCAGAACAGTTGGATCTAGGTCTGAAATTTAAAAGATTTTATACTGAATTTGATTCTGTTTATTAAAACTATTTATATAAATTTATCTAAGTTTTGTCACTTACGGGTATTGAAAACTCCTGTCGTTAAATTTTCCTTTTTGGACTGTACGACGTATTTTCTTTTTTAAATTTAAATTTATTGTAAAAAAATTACTTAATATTTGCACTTGCTCTGATTCACTCCTCTCAACTGCAATACTCTCACTAATTTGGTCATCCGGCAAACGCAGCAGCGTTCGAGCAGTGCGAAAGAGTAGCAAGCAAAACGAAAACAAACGGTACTAGCATCACAATTGTTTTTGTAAATTCATAAGCAACCAGCGACAGAAAGCATAATCGAAGTTTTGTTCATTCGGTCATCTATGCCCTATTCGCAAATTAACAAAAATAAATGTGATGCTAGACCGTTACGTTTCGTTTTCGCTTTCGCGCGAGCATATTTTTTTACTCGGTGGTTCGGCGTTCGTTTACCATAGGGTCTGTCAAGTAAGTACCCATGTACTCGGTGGTTTGGCGATCGAGTACCATAGGGTCAGGAAGAAGTGAGGTAGGTAGTTCAAGCATGGCCAATTGACATTTCCAAAACTGCAGGGTACAGGCGAGTGTGCTCGCCTTCAACCAAACGGACGGACGGACAGACAGAGCTAAATCGACTCGGCTGTTGATACTGATCAAGAATATAAAGACATTTTGGAGACTGCGACGTCTTTTTCTGCCTGTTACATACATTTCACAAACTATTTTCAATGGGATATAAAAATGTTCACACCTACATATTTCAATTCGGTGACAAGCCTATTAAAGTATCAACCCTTACTCAGGTAACAAAATGACCAATTCCAAAAGACCACAACAAGTAAACTAAATGTTTCCGAAAAGAAGGTAGAAGTATAATTATAAAATTGGTTTACTTATTGTCACATCAAGTAAACTCGACACGAAAACGTATCCAAGATTTGGTTAAGTTTGTCTAAGTGTTAAATGAAACTGTGTCGTCGCATACGAGCATCGACATATGTACATATACTTGCACACGGATAAATCACATGTGAATGTCGTTTAGGCTAAAGCTGTTTTGTAGACTGTTTGACTTTTATTATTTTGGGTAAACTTTCTTCAGGCACCAACCCACAAGATTTATATTAACAAATATGCATGTGTATGTGTGGTTTTTAGCCTGTCTGTCCTGACTTTATTGATATCCTGCCAACACGTTGCTGTCAGCAGCTGTCAAGATTGTTAGCTAGTGCCAAAGCCTTCTCAAACAAACTTAATGCATCCGGCTGTCCGGCATATTAGTTCGCTTCGTTGTTATTATTGTTCGGGCAATGCATTGCTCACTAATTCATCAAATTTAGCTGAAAGCTAAAGATTAATGACGTCAGTGAGGCATATTGCGAAACTTGGTGTTTTGGTGAAATTTATTATTATAGTCGTACTTGTATATCGTATACCTTGTATATTGTATACCTTATATGCCAAGTGGTAATTTTCACCAGAGGCTTTAATAAAAGCAGCCCGCTCACAAACTTTACTTTTATCGGCTTACGACTCTAACAATAACTCTTTTGGTCAGCTATTTTATGGCTCATAAAAACAACCAATTACTCTTCTATAAAGAAAGTCAAAGCTTTCAGATAAAATGAAAAAACTGTTGTCCCAAAAACCTCGTTGGGGTATATTAGAATAAACTTAAACCAAGCAAAAATAAGCACAAAGGGTGCGCAAGGTGACTAGCAATATATTAAGACAAAAGCAGAGACTGTAAATAATTGTTATTGTATTGCTCAATTCGCTCGCCTACCCACGCCTCACTTGGCTCGCGAAAGTGTACTCGACAGTAGGCTACCCTGTGCCCAGTCACTTAGGTAGCCTGATGCACACACATACACTCACTCGCATATCTCTGCGTACACCGCAAAAAATTTCAAAATTAAGCTTTATGCATTTGTTTAACCCATTCTTTTTTTGAACGTAGCTCTAATTTATTGTCTTCAATGACGTATTTTATTTTAGAAATATTTAACAATGTTTTATATTTAATTTTTAATTTTAACCTAAAACAAAATAATCTAATGCTTCTCAGATCAAAAAACTGCCACTCATTTGCAAAATATTTTTGGCAAACATTGTCGACGCATTGTCAGTATCAAAATGTAGAGCTTAGGGCGCCCATCAGGGAATCTCACAGTTCAACAGTATCGGCTACAACATTCGTACTTTTTTGTGTAAGAGTCGGACAAAAGGCGCATTAGCTAAAATCCATCAAGGCAAAGAGTGAGGATGGAGGGTGAGCCACTAGCTTGCCATCATTGAATTGCACCTAATGCATGGTCCAACATAATTTTAATGAGTTTTTACTTTTAATCCGTTTGCAAGATGCTGTCAACGAGCTTGAGGTGGCCTTTTCTCCTATGTATGTATCTGTCCCGCATGTTTTATAGCTCAATGTCGTCCTTGCTGGCATTTTAGACCTCGTACGTATGAAAACTAAAAAGTCTCTTAAGTTTGTCACAAAAAAAAAAATGTGAAAGAGGAGTGGCAGACCCCTATATATGCTTGGTCAGCGTCAACAGCCGAGTCTATATACCCATGTCAGTCTGTCCGTCCGTATGTACCATATGTATATTAGAACTCACAGACTATAAAAGCAAGAGACACCAATCTTGGTAGGTAGGTTTCTCTAAATTGTAAACAGATAAAATTTGTTGTAGATAAGGGCTCCAAAGTCAAAGTTAAAAATTAGAACCAAAATTTTAAGAACAATATAAAAGATACAGATTCAAAGCTTGGCAAATACGAAGGACATCAAGCCCACTATGTTTTCGTCATTGCGTTTCATCGCGCTCAGATTATAAACAGAGAAACCTTGAAGCCCCCTCTTGCCCCCCTGCCGCTGTCTTGCTTTCTCTAATTCTTAACGCAATTGTCTAGTCGCCTTTTTTCTAATTTTTAAATAGACATTTTAACGCGAATTGTACATTAAAAAAAAAATTATAATATTATAATATGTTTATTATTTAATTTTAGCCAGTATTTAATTTTTTAAGTACGAGGTTTCCAAAAGTTAAGTATGCTCGACTGTAGCACCGCGATCAAAGAGAGCCGATGGCGAGCGAAGCGAGCAGGGGGAGGAGCCCCCTAGTTTATTTTAAGTTTTGTTGCTGATACCTCGTGCTGCGATGGCGGTTTCTGCAAAATCTTTTATAATGCGATTATGCCGTTTGCAACTGCCGCTTCACATTTCCACAGTGTGAGTGTATACATTATACTTGATATACATACAGATGTATATGTTTACATTTTTTCTTTCTGTCTTTGCTGCTGCAATTTCCATTATGCCTGTAGCATTTTGGGCTGCTAGTCTATTTTTGCAAGTTGCTGTTCGCTATAATTTTCCGCTCTTTGCAACATTTTAATTTACAAACGTTTTTTTAAATGATTCTTAGGCCTTTATTTTCATTTTTACACCCTTGCCAGCAGTATAATGATTTTGTCATCCGATAGCTGCACTATGGAAAAAGTCTTATATTTTGGCATAGTTTTAGATTCATTGTTATTCAGTACTAGCTTAAACTTTTTATACCCGTTACTTAAAAAATAAGTAAAAGGGTATATTGTATTCGTTATGATTTATGCAAAAGTGTATTTATTCTTGATCAGCAACAACAGCCGAGTCGATATAGCCATGTCTGTCTGTCCGTCCGTACGCCTAAACTATATGAGATAGAACAGCTAGTTTGTTTCAAATTTTTGTCACGCCCCTTTCCGCCTCAGCAAATAAAAAGGTGGTAATGACTGTTTTAAGTCTTTAAGCAATTTAACTGCCTGCATGTATGCAATAAAAATATTTTTGGTTTGTTTAAATAAGTAACGGGCATCCTATAGTCGGGAACTCGACTATAGCCTTTTCCGCTTGGTTTTTACTCCAAATATGAATACTTAAGATAGTGCAATCAAATTTTTGTTAAATATTTTTACCCTGTGCTCAATGAAAATGGACAAAAAGAGTATAATGGTTTTGTGAAATGTACCAAACAAGCAGAAGGTGGCGTGGCAGTCCTTACAAAGTCAGGTCCTTATCAAAATTATAAGACACATCAATAATTTGTATTCCTCCCCTCGTAAAATCGTTATCGCTTAGAATTTTACAAAAGCAAAAAAAGAGAATAAGAAAACAAAGCACACGCTACGAAATTTGACCATTACCTAACCTAAGAGTGACTGCAAAAAAATTTTTCAAAAATATTTTTGCTAGTATTTTTTATAATTTTTTGAAAACTGCAAAAATGCCACTTTTTGTGTGAAAAGTAGGAAAAAGGGGCTAAAATCGTCATTTTTGGGATTTTCAAAAAATTATAAAAAATACTAGCAAAAATATTTTTGAAACCTTTTTTTTTGCAGTCACTCTTAGAATTGTTTGAAGAATTTTTCTGCATCAAAATATTTTTTGGAAAAAATCGAGGGAAAGAGTTGAAAAATTGACTTCTTTTCAAATTCAAAATTTTCGATGGGTACTTAATGGGTTAAAGAAATTTTGGTATCATTAGAACGGGATTTAAGTGAATAAAAAATTTATATAAGAAACCCGCATCAAAACATCTTTATTATACGCAAATTTGACAAATTTATGCTGTATAAAGACATTAGTGGCTCACTGTATGTACAGCTGCGGTCAAAATAATAGTAGTGCCTGCAATGAACTTACAAAAGCTCAAAATTTAAAGACTTTTAATTTATCCAAATTTTTTATTTAATTTTTTAAGATACGTTATTATATTGTAAATCCATCTGAGAAATCAAAGATAGTGAACAGTTATTATTTTTCGACTTAGCTATTTTTTTCTTGTAATAGTCTGAAAAATGGGCGGTCAAAATAATAGTAGTGATTGCATTAAAAGTGGAAAAAAAAGGATATTAAGCAGGAAAGGCACTTGATTTGATATTTATAATTGTAATTTTATAATTTTCTATAAATAGTATAAAAAATATTTTGCTTAGAGTTGTTACAATGGGGCGTGGCAAGCATTGCACTCCAGAAAAGCGTGCTCCTATAAAAAATTTATTTCTAAAAGGATAACGTTTAAGGAAGTGGAAAAATTTGATTAGATGATTGCCAACCATAATCAGAAACGCCATTAAGTAGTCGCAAGAAGGGGATAAATGTGGAAGACCTCGATCCATGTCCAAAAGACTAGTGACAAAAGTAGTGAGGTTTTTGAAACGCGACCCTTTTGCTCCTGCAGCACTTATAAAAAAGAACTTTGGTATGGACCAAAGTGTGTAAAACATTCTTAGATGTTTGCGAAATAATAATCTGGCAGAAAGAAGCTCGTGAAAAATTCGGTTATTAAAAAAAATACCTGCCCAAAAGCGATTTCGATTTGCTAAGGATCATCTGAATTGACCCTAGAGAAATAAAGAAACCTCTAGTGGTCGGATGTGTCCAAAATTATTTTTTTTGCTGGTCGAGGATCTCGACAACATGTAAGGTATCCGTTAAAGCCCGAATATTAGCCCAGATTCACCTGCAGGACCATCAAACATTGTGGTATGAGAATAATAACCTGGGCGCATTTTCACATTACTGGGTCCAACCCATATAATGGATCATAACCATAATGGAAAGGCACGAACAAGTGAAAATTCTGCAGGACACTATGCTACCGTATTTTTCAGATGATATGCCGATAATTTGGAGGTTCCAACAGGACATAGACCCAAAGCATATCAGCAAATCTTCGAAAGAATGGTTCACGTAGAAAAAGTTAATGTAGTGGAGTGGTCACCACGGTCCCCCGATCTGAATCCCATTGAAAATTTGTGGTCCGATATGAAGAAGGATATTGCCAAGCATCAACCAACAAATAATATTCATCTTTGGAAGATCGCTAGGAGCGCCTGGAGCTCAATACAAACAGAACGATGTAAAAGCCATGATCCGTCGTTGTAAGGCGGTAATTCAAGATAAAGGCTTCACAACAAATTATTAAATTTGTTAATTATTAAGTGCATTTCACATATCTAACCTTTTAAATAAAAAAAGGGGTTTTGGATCGTTTTCATAATTAAAATATTTGAATATGTTCATCACTACTATTATTTTGACCGCCCATTTTTCAGGCTATTGCAATAAAAAAATTCCTAAGTCGAAAAATAATAACTGTTCACTATCTTTGATTTCTCAGATAGATTAACAATATATTAACGTATCTTAAAAAAATTATATAAAAAATTTGGATAAATAAAAAGTCATTAAATTTTGAGTTTTTGTAAATTCATTGCACGCACTACTATTTTTTTGACCGCAACTGTACATGGATATTTTTGAAATTTTTAAGTACTTTAACCATAAGTGTCTTATAATTTTAATATATATGTAGGTGAAAGTCCCATTTTTTTGTTATTATTTAAAAAAAAAAAGAACACATAAACTACTTGTTAATGTGTTCTTATTTTAGCTTGATAATGTTTCATGAAAAATATTTGAGAATAACGAAGTGTCTCATAATTTTGATAAGGACCTTATATATATTCTTGATCAGTGTCAGCGCTGAGTCGATTAAGCCATGTCCGACCGTCTGTATGAATGCGTCGATCTCAGATACTATAAGAGCTAGAGACTTCAAATTTTGTATGTGGGTTCCTGGATACCGACCGCAGATCAAATTTTCTTCTAAATTTGGTTCGGATCCCTATATTATATGGCTACCATTGGAACGATCAGACGAAAAACAAGTTTTCGTAAGCAAAACTTTTTTGTTGTTTGAGATATCACAACCAATCTGAAAGAATACGGATCTGGGACTGTCCCTGCATGCTGATCAAATATGTAGGTATGTATGTGTGAGCAAGTACGCTTTGGACTATCTAAATGGTTGGAAACAGGGTATCCTACAGTCGAAAACACCTGCACCTCCCCGCAAGCGAAGCGTTTCCCAATGTTTTTAATGAAATTTAAATGACCTTTCATATATTTGACTTGTTTGAAGTTGTACTTCAATATTGTGCTATTGAATCTCGACTAAAACTGTTACAAAAACATAAATATTGTAAACAAGCGTTTTAAGAATTATAACGATTCGTCAGCTATTTTTCATTAGTTGCTCTTGTTACCTGAATATACCATCGACCGGTATGAGGCTTTAGTCCTTAAATGCCTCCATTAGCAAACTGAAATCAGAAGGCAAGCTGAATTCAAATGCTTGAAATGCCAATTAACCAATAAATGTGTCTGACCAAAGGCCGACAATGGCAGGTTGTTGGTCTATATAATTATAGGCATTGCAATGCATATACAGTCTGGAATTTGAGATGCTCCTGCTGCTCTCGCTTAGGCTCGCAGCACGCAACTAAAACGCAATGCTACGAATTTTTCGGAGCAACATCAATGCAGCCCGTTGACTTGCGGTTGCCGAAATTAAAATTAGAGCCAGCATTGAAATCAAAGCGCGTTAAACTACAAACGAATATTTTGGGGGGAAATGGATTTCAACAAATACCCGTTGCATACTTTAACAAGCAGTGGTCGCAGAAAATGTAAAATATTTCAATTAATTTGACGCCGAGCTTCATTTTAATTTCTAGAATTAGAATATTTGACAGGAGCACAGACGAGCGGAAGGGCAGTTCACTCCATGTTGATTGGCCGTCTAAGTTCCCAACGTCTTCCTCTTGAACGGGTTTTCATGTGACCCACCAACATTGTCGACCTGTGACCAGTCCTTTTCTGGTTTTCATTTCATTTGACTGCGTTGTTTGTGCAACACTTGAGTGAAATGCTGAAGCTGGAGCTGGAACAGGAGCCGGTGAGATGAAAACTAATAACATTTTCCTTGCGTTTTGGTTTTTGTTTATTCATGAGTTTGATTTTTTACCTTAACGCTTGGGAGGGGAATACGAAAGAGTTGGAAACTTTTTGAGCCGCTCAGCTACGGAAGTACTTACTGACTTGCTTATTTGTTTGACTTCGAACCCCAACCATGATTGTCTTTTCAATACTCTACGTATTCCGACGCATTCACCAGCATACCGCATACCAAGTGGGCCTTTTTGTGCACAAAAATGTACAGACTTGCTGATGAGCGCCCAGCAATTTTGTGCAGCCAACTTAAAGAAAACCTTCTTTCGCTTAAGCACGTGCGTGAGCGCGGTAATTCACTATTAGTTTGCCGAAGTACCTGCTGCAGGGTCAGCTACGGCTTCAGCGGTACCCCTAAAGGCGTCGCTGCTCTGTTCTGCACATAATTCATACATATGTACATATATGAGGCTGCTGTGGGAAATTTAATTTTTGAATCAAAAGTATGTGTAAAATAGAGCAGCGACGCCTTCGGGGGTAACAAATGGGAAATAGCGCATGCCGAAAAATGTATGAAAACGAGCAGGGATTTCACAGCCTGAAGCGAACGATTTTAATTTCAGAAAGCGCTTCTTAAAGCCTGCAGCTTCAGGGATGTGATCCCTAAGTCTGAAATTTTCTGTGCAGCGGCCGTGTAGAATTTGTTCACCACATGCCATCATTTCCAAGTGGGTCGTCAACCCCCGACTTGCGTCGCTCGCGAAAATTAAGTGTAGAAATGAGGGACACTTCCTACACTTTTTCGTTGAATAAACTTGTTTAACAAACACAATTTTCTTAATACAGCACAATCTTGACTATTCGGCAAACGAAGCACACACAAACATAAGAAGACTGTTTACGAATAGGAAAGACAATATATGCAAGGAAAAACAGAACAAAATGTAATCTTCGAAATAAAATACAAGGGTGAGGAAGGGGTAATATGCATCGGAATATATGTACATAGGAACAACGAAGCGGGCATTGGGAACACGGATAAACGGAGCACATAAAGAAGATGTGAGAAACAGAAAGATGGCAACAGCCCTGGCGCAGCATCGAACGAGAACGGATACAACAACAAGGAGTCAAAACCATAAGCCATAAAGTATATGTACGTGGAGCAAACAAATTTCGTTTGCGCGGTGCTCTGACAGTGGACAAACGAAAGTTGAAGGTGGAATTAATAAGAAAAGTAAATAGTATTAAACAACAATTGCCGATGAACCAGCAATAAAAGTGCAATAATCAAATAAGTAGGAATTGACACACAACAGAATTGTTGACCCCTAAGTTTGAAATGTAAATATTTACAATACATACATAAATCAACAAACTGGACCAAATAAAACTAAGAAAACTCAGACATCCACAATTTTTTATATCTGTAATACATCCACCACGCAATTTTGTTACTTCTCAAATTCGGACGAAATAAAATTGTTGTATTTATAAAATTAAAAAAATTCGTGCAATGATAGTCAATGCAACTATAGTAAACGAAAATAGTATTTTTTTTTGAGAACAATGTTTCGTTATTCTGTGGTTGATATTGCTCGGCCTCTGTAATATAATTGTTCGCAGCTTTACTTGTGATCTATCAGTAATTAGTACCTGCAGAAGGACCTGATACATTTCAGCTAATCCTAATTGGCCTCGCTTTTAAAATGTTTTTAAAATATAAATATTTTCCTCCCAAATAATATAAGGGGATACATTGAAAGTGATATTTTTGAGAGAAATTGTATACAGCAGCGTTGGGCACAAAATCTAAACTCGGGAAAACCCTATTCGAGTCTACCTACTTTGACGACCTATCCAAAAGTGCGAGCAAAAGATACACTGAACAAAATTTATGAGTCTTAATCTCGGAAAATTCTATTTTCTCAGTCATAATTAATTTTATTTGGAAAAGTTTATAATCAACATCCGGTGTGTATCAGAATTGTGAATTGTGCGCGTCGTCATCGCGAGCCAGACGAACACGCAAGCGTTTTTTTTAACGTTGTTGTTGTTGATTATTATGGTTGTTAGTTTGCTCGTGAGTTGTACGTGCATTGATGTTGTTCTTATTTTTTATGACGGTCAAAAAATGCCTCGACTAGAGCTGAGCTTTGTTGTTGTTGCGTTTCTGCGACTTCACGGCGCCGAATAGGCAGAAATAAAGTTGGGAGCTGCCGCAAGCTCCCGGAGCCCATGCGTGCCCGTCCTTTTTTTAAGTCATTGAAGCTAATTTTCTTTTTAAATAATGAGGATCTACATTTTTCCTTGTCTATTATTCTTGGAACATTAATTTCGATCAATAGAGTTTGGGCTATTTTAATTACTCTACAGTTAATATATGCAGCTCAAAATATTTTAAACATGCTCGAAGCATTTAATTATGTTGTTATCTTAAGCTTATAGTTCATTAACAACTGGCCCAATAAAGTAATATTTTGAAATTATACAAAGGCATATAACAAATACGTTTTTTAAAGCTGCACTTTGTAACTGAAACGCACTTTTTGTGTTGAACAAGTTGACTTCAATGCTTAACTTTCTAATCCAGAATTAATTTCAGCATAATGTTTTTTGAAGTCGTTTATGCTGCAATATTTGTAATACCACCTTGTTGCGCATAATGAGTGAATATTTTGTGTGAGTTGTCTACGAATAGGCGATTCCTAAAAAAACTGAATATCTTTAACGGTGGTTATCGTATTCCTTATTTCAGAAACAGAATTGAGATCATTTACGACCAGTTTAAGCCGATGACTTGCGCAATGAAAATAAAAGCTTTTTGGAAATTTTTTGTCTTTAAAATTGCTTGCACGTCGCCGCCTGGTTTGCTGTTTTTTTTTTTTTTGATCGAGGTCCATTTGAACAATGCTTTCTCTTATATTTTCAGCAATTGTCTCTGCGTCCATTTTTTCAAAAGTTTTTCAACTTTTCAAAGGTGTGTTCGGCATTGCACAAAAAAGTAATTTTTGTTAGGTATGAATCATAGGGACCTTTTAGCGCAATGTTACGATAAATATAATAAACATATTTTAATTAATATTAATTTGGTTTTTCGTTGAAAACTAAGGGAAATGCGCCTCCAAGGGTTACGCAAAAAAATATTACAAAATTTGGAACTTCATGAAAATATTAGCGGGTACAAAAAAGGATAATCAAAATGATGTATTTTCATTCAAAATTGATTTAACATGTCCTCCATATTTCATTATGTCTAATATTTAGTTTTGAATCCTTTATTTTTTATAATTGCTTTGCACCGGCGAGGCATGGTATCCATAAGATCCTGGCAACGCTTCAATGGAATTTGTGTCCATGCTTCCTTTACCACTTGCCAAAGTTTTGCTTTATTTAACGGATTTGCAGTTGCCACAAACCGTTTCACATCTCCCCTTAAGTTTTCAATCGGGTTAAGATCTGGAGACTGAAGTGGCCACTGCATCACATCGATATTTTAGTTTGCAAACCAATGTTTGGCGAGCTTGCTCGTATGTTTTGGATCATTGTCCTGTTGAAATGATAATGGACGTGGCATTTCCCAAGAGCCATATAGCCATATAGCATAGTGTTTTTCAATATGTCAACGTAAACATGCTTGTCCATAATGACATCCATCATATGAATAGAACCATGGTAGGAAAAGCAAGCCCATATCATGACACTTAGGCCACCATGTTTAACTGTCTTTCTGGTGTATCTAGGATTGTATTCTGTGTTTGGTGGACGTCGTACATTTTCCATAGCCCCTGTTCCTCAAAATTGAACAATCTTGCTCTCATCTGTCCAAATTACGTTACGCCACTTTGCCGCGGTCCAGGCCAAATGAGCATTTGCAAATCTGAGTCGTCCTTCCATATGCTTTTCAGTCAAAAGAGGTTCCTTTCTACGATTTCTGGCGCTTAAATTATTCTCAATTAGACGACAACGGACTGTCACATGAATTTTTGATAACACATTAAATCAAAGTACATTGCAAAAATTCCCTTAAAATTTAATTTATTATAATACATTAGTTGGCAACATTAGTTTCTTTTGCAAAGCATAAATATGAAAGTCAGTTCTCTTGTATTCAATATTATTTTAAATAATATATTTTGACAAGAATAAATATACTTTTTGTCTTCATTGTCAGAAAAAGAAAGGTTATTTTTAAATGATTTAAGTTCAAAACAATATTTAACATTGAATATTGATATTTTTGCGATTTTATTACTATACAAACTTTCGAATCCGACTACAACATTACTGTAATGAAAATTATAAGTAATATGCAATTATGAAATGTTTTATCTGCAAGTAGTGAACATATAAGCATATAAATATAATATATCTAAAAACGCGAAATTTTACGTACTACAACATATTGAAAATAAGCACTCTAGCACTGACCGTTTGGGCCCTAAAATTATAAAAGAGTCTGTCAGTAAGCCAGTCAGCCAGTTGAGGACAAAGAGTTTTATTTATATGCATAAACACATACATTTTAAATAGATTGTATTTTATAAAGACGGGTTCGAGATGTGTATATTGTATTGCTATATTTTTTTACTAAAGGGGGTCTTCTAGTTTAAGCGTCCGAATTGTACATATGTTTTTTTATAAATCTTGGAAAGAAAAAGCGTAAGGACTTTCTAATTCTGTTTTTTGTAATTGGTAGGATAAGTTATTAAATATATTACAAAACTAAAAAAATTTATAGAAAAAATTCACGAATATCAATTGATATTCACGAGATTTGAGAAGTTAACGGTTTTAACCTATTTTTTTTAGTCCAGTCACTAAGCAAACAATACATAGAGGCGTCAAACAAGCATTTTTTGAGCGCAAACGCTTTGTATGCAATGGAACCCCAGAGACTTCGGCAAAAGCCGACCGCTCTTTTCAATAAAACCCAGAGCGGCAGAACGTTGTAGAAAGACAGAGCGCACACACGCAACAACGAAAAATGTTCAGTCTCTCTCGCTCATTATCGTTTCTGTGTGTCAGCATGCGCACGCTTCTTAGTGTGCGTGAAATGTAAACATACGGGCTCGATCACCCGTTGCAACATACCCTGTTTTAAATACAAACACTTTTTCTCCTTATATTATTTTTTTTATTATTCAATAATTTGGTTGTTAATTAATAAATACGCTGAAAAATAAAAAATCGAATTGTTAAATAATGAAAAAGGCAAAGATAATGAGAAAAAATGTTTGTTTTTAAAATAGGGTATGTTCCAAACGGTGATCGCACCCGCCGTTGCTTGTGTGCGCTCTGTCTCTCTACAACGTTCTGTTGCTCTGGGGTTTTATTGAAAAGAGCGTTCGGCTTTTGCCGAAGTCTCTGGGGTTCCACTGCATACAAAGCGTTTGCGCTCAAAAAAATGCTTGTTTGATGCCTCTATGTATTGTTTGCTTAGTGGTCCAGTGTACAAAAAAAATAGTAAAAGTTTGATTTCGCCATTGATCGAGGCTCACACGATTGCGCCATTAAAACTGCGTCGTGGCGCTTATTTCATCAAAATCGGTCTAGAAAAACTTGAGTTATCGTGCGAACATGTTTGCAAAAGAGGATTTCGAGATAAACGCTTTTAAAGATTCCACTTTAATTGCATTAAAACTAACATTGCCTCACAAAAATAGATGTATCTCCTAAACAATTTCGTATTTTGAAAAATTCTGTTCGAACAATGTTTTTGAATATCTAAGCTAAAAAATATGAAAAAAAAAATCGATACAAAATTTCTGAACTAAAAGAAAGTTTATAATAAACTGGATTTGCTTGATATATAGAAATATACAAGTCAATTTTTTTATACTTAACTCATAGAGTTGCAGAGATGGTGGCTACAAGTACAGACAGACAGACTGGACAGAAAGCAATTGGCTACCAAAATACAATAGAATTTGGTTACATCATTCGTGATATTGACTCTGTTGAATTTGCTGCTTTTGTGTGAAGCTAAAGCAGTTTTCTGTTCCAATACTGTAACCGTCAGTGAATACGAGTGTTTGCTAGAAAATCGGTTTCAGAAATAACAGGCCTAAACATTTGACAACAGCAAACAGTTTAATAATTCGAACCAATTTACACATTAAACCAACCCAACCCACCCATCAGTATTTCCAATGACTGGAAGCACCAACTGTTGCTTCACACGCTCTTTGTTCACTGTGGAAACTCAACACAGCAACGACGACAAAACTCAACTCCAACACTCGGTAGGAGATTCGTGCGACAAGCGCTTGATTCAGTGTGCTCTAGCTTCTCATATGAGATACATCACATCGAGTGCGTTTGCTTAACTGAACATGTGCCTTGAATTTTCAATTCGACTCCAATTTTTTTTCGTTTCACTTTTATTGAGTCAAATTAGTTTTTATAGCGTCAAGTGCTGCCACTCGCTCACATATGTATGCAGCCCCACATATACGATGGTTGTTTAGATGTACAATGAAAATATAATTTGAGTGCCTTGTAAAAATCTATCACGGTGGTCATCACTTTTGATACGCTAAAGCAAAATCATAAAAAATAGTTGAAAGAGGGATTTGCGTGCTGCTGTATACCGAAAAGTAGAAGAGTTTTAAAATAAACTAGCTCTTGTACCAATTCATGCTCACTTTAAATGGGAACATAATATTACATAAATGTAATGTAAACTAGTGGACGGTGCTTCAGTTGAGCATACTCGCCTGTCGTAAACCCCATACTTACTATGGAAAAAACAAGCCCTGCTTAAAAAAAAATAATACTTATTAATCGCTTATAATATCAAATAATATATACTAAATATTTTAACGATAAATTTATATTACAATTATAAAATATTTTTGAAAACACAGAAAACACAGATGCGGCTACAGCCTAGAGTAGGCACGGCGTGGGCTTGATGCTCTTTCGACTAATTGTTCGTTTGTCATCTATATAATTTAGTTAGCCGAATTGAACTAAATTTGATCCTAATTGTGATATCTCCAGAAACAACAAAAATTTTCATGCTCAAACTTTTTTTCTTATTTCTTCCAATGGCAGCTATAAGATATAGTAAATTGATTTCAACTAAACTTGGTCAGGATGTTAAGGAATATCCTAAACGAATATTCTGTTAGATTGGATGAGATATCTTAGAACACAAAAAAAGTTTTTCGTACTAAAGTTTGACTTTCGACTGATCATTCCTATAACAGCTATTTGACATAGTGATCTGATTTCAACCAAATTTGGACCATCTCATATGCATGTTCTGTCAGTTTGGCTCAGATATCTCAAACAACAAAAAAGTTTGATCGTTCCTATGGCAGCTATATGATATAGTGGTCCGATCCAAAATCTAAAAGAAACTTGGTCTGCATGCAAAATAGACGAACCTAGATACCAACTTTGGAGTCTCCAGCTCTTATAGACTCCGAGATCTAGGCGCTCTTACAGACGGACAAACAGACATGGCTATTACGACTCAGCTGTTGATGCTGATCAAAAAAATATATATTTATAGGGTCTGCCACGCCTCCTTTTGCCTGTAACGCACATTTTTTTTTGTGACGAATACATTTTCATGCCCCATAACTTCTGATTTTGGCATTTCCAGAAAAAGCCGGGTATCCACCACCGCGGAAAATACAAATTTCTGTCAAACTTCATATAAAAAAAACTGAGGCAGAAACATTCTCGTTTTCGATTTCGTTGCTTGAGTATCCAGCAACTTGAACTAAATCCACAAATAAATATCGATTAATGGCCTATCGACAGCGTTTGTGGACTGAGAGAACAGCTGATGCACAGCTCAGGAATATATTGTCGACAATTATTTCGCTAGTGTCGATTGAAAAAATGGAAGAAACGACTGTGCGCAAAACCAAAAAGTGATATTAAACTGTTTTTGCAACAATGTATGCCGCCATTAACACAATCACTTAATCATCAGAGTTCATTTTATTAATTTTTTTAAATTAGTTGAACTTTCAAAATTGGCGCTGTTACAAAACACAGCTGATTCGACAGAGTGACCTGCCATGTTTTAGGTAAATCGTCACACGTTTTACGTACATGGGCACACTGTTATGTTTATGTTCCACGCACACGAAATAAGTAGCAAATTCCTAACATAAAAATTTCGCGGTGCTGGAGACAGGTCCACCTCGCCCAAAAACGTAAAATTTATCAAAATCTCACATCTTGTGAAATTTTCTTCCATAAATGTATTCAAGTTATTTATTTAAGCATAGTACGCAAACTCAAAAAAAGGGCTGGCGTAAGCCCAAACTCCATATAAAAAAAACACTGGCGTAAAATCAAGAAGAAGAACTTGACATTCATTACGCTCGGGTGTCCGCAGACTAAATAAAATAACAGAGCTGTTAAGTAAAATAACAGAATGGGCAGCACTGCTTGAAACAGCTGACAGGCCGAAACATCAAACTGTTTAGAGTTTCGCTATCTATCTATCTCACTCTCTCACAATAACTCAAAAGAAATGGCCGGGAAATTAGCAAAAAACAGTAGATTGACTCTTTTTGAAATAGTAGACAAAATTCTGCTGATTAACAAGGTGGAAAAGAGTCCAATATTTGTATTTTTTCATTAATTTAGAGGGAGAATCCACGTAAAAAGTTCTAAGGCCATGGGTGCACCCAAAACCCGCTGTGCTCTCGTGCCATCGCATATTTCTCCCTATTAACATTAATATACAGTTTTCAATGTTTATTCTCTCCTCTTTTTATGCAAATCAGTTCTACATGTTCATATTTAAAATAAACCGCCGCTGACGCATAGAGTTACCACTCAACTTTTTGTTAGTTTTCCGTGTTGTATTGGCAACACTGGGCTTACGCTCGTCGACAGCTAAATATTGAGCACTTTACGCAGCGTAAAATTTAGTTAGCTTGCGTACTAAGCTTTAAGCAATATACATACGCTAAAAGAAATTCAATAAGATGAACATATAGAAATATACGTACAAATGCCGCGTTCTCGATCCTGGAAATACCTATATCCAATTTTGTGACGAATAATATTAAGTTTTACATACATATGTGGGGATTAAGTGTATATTGGTGTGGTGTTGTGGATAATTAATATAATTTAAGTTGTATCCGAGCGCCGAAGCGCGATGATAATGCGTGTGTCTGATTCGGTTGTTGTAAGTAGACTCCATGTGTACTGAAGCGGTTCCGGAGATCGCTCACGGAACCAGCATCTGGTTTATGCGATGCGTCGTTGCCAGATCGGGCTGTTGCCGCTGTAGTGGTACGCCACACATATATTCAATTTATTTCTGTCTCTTGCTTGTTGCTATTTTCGTACTTATGTATCTAGTGTAATCGATTTACTTAACTCTATTTATCGATAAATTCAAATGTTATTATCGATTAATATTAGTGATATCCTGCACTGATACCTCCGCTAGCACCGATCAGCTCTGTTAGCATCCGTCTCGCTGCTTCGTCAACAATCGTCTCTGTTAATGTTCTGATAAAACTCACCACTCTCTGTTAACTCACGACGCCGATTCTGAGCTTTCCTGTAGATCGTCCCTCTTGCTCGTCGATCTGACAAATGCGATGATTTGCAGTGCACAAACACACACACACACTTTTCTATATTTCTTCGTGCTGTGCTTCGTCGCTGCCAACTTTGTCGAGTTTCCAATGCAGACACACACACACTTCTCTCTCGTCGGTTTTTTGTCGCTCTCGGTCTCTCTGATTTTGCTGTTTTCAATACACACGATTTTCTATTCTTCTTTAAGCTGCAGTTTTTCTGCGAATAAGATGTTGTTGTCTCATTTGCACATTCTTGTGGCGCCGCTATTCCTTCCAGCCAAAGCGCCGATCTTAAAATTAAACCACGAATTATGTACATATAACTTGTTGTTGTCTTGAGCTTTATTCCGGGCGAGAACGCATTGGTAATAAAACTCCTCATGTAGTTTTTAGTATTTATTTGGCTATACTTCCGTCGCGCTGCCGATCTCTGTCAACGGTCCTCTGATTTTTATTGAAAGCCCATACATTTTCGATAATGTTCAGATCGGGGCTTTGTGGGGTCCAGGGAAGTACCGCCTGATTTAGGTCTTTCAAGAACCTGGTTGGAATTCGACCCTTGTGGCATGGAGCATTGTCCTGCTGTAGGATCCTGTGATACATAGAGAATAGTCTATTTGCTGAGGTGAATGCGTGATCATTTAAGGTATGGAGGTATCTAGTTTGATGTAGTGTACCCTCTATCGGTACCATGTCCTCAAATCCATAGTAGCTCAAACTGTTTCAGAAGTTCTGAATCTGAACATCACCTGCCAAACCAAACCTGTTGATTGGTTGGACTGCATTACCCATTCAGTTGTTTTGGGGGATAAATAAATTGCTTGCCAAAGGATCGCTGGAACTGAAACACAACTTCATCTGTCCATTAAACATCAAACCAGAACTTGAGAGGCTTCTCTATGTACTCCAAGTCCAATGCGAGATGTTTTTCCTTGTTTTTTGGGGTAATGTCAACTACTTAACGAACAACTTAGGTGTTAATGTCAACTTTCTTAAATTTGCGATGCATTGTACTATCACAAAAATGTTTTTCACTTAGCATTTTCGAAGCCGCGGCAATTTTAACGAAACTTATAGTGGGATTAGTTAGTACAACCCATATTATGTGTCTGCATTCTCTTAGGTCCAAAACAGGTTTTCAGCCAGTTCCTTTATATTTTCCAAATTTCCACGTGTGTCCTTCCTTATTAGAGATGGGCACGGGCCGGGGCTTCGTGTCCCGCGGGCCTCTTCAAAAAATCACCGGGCTTCTTGCATGAAAATCGAAAACGGGCTTTTTTCGTGCGGGCCCGGGCCTAAGCAAAAAGCCCGAGGCCCAGTAGGCCCGAAAAGTCAATTTTTCATATCGATTAATAAAAATATTCGGGGGTGCCACAAAAATCGCTTTCGCTTGAATTTCACTTAAATTTCATACAAATTAATATTTTACATAAAATTGTGTAAATATTAATTTTGTTGAATTATTAAAATTAATTGTTAGATTTGAGTAATTAATAAATAAAAAAAACACTTTTTTGGACATTAAAAAATTATGAATAAAAAAAAATTAATTTAAAAAAAGTTTATATAGTTGTATCGGGCCGGGCTCGGGCCGGGCTTCTTGAAATTTGACCGGGCTCGGGCCGGGCCGGCCGGGCCTCTTGAAAATTTGACCGGGCTGGGCCTGGACCGGGCCAGAAAGATTTATTTCGGGCCCGGGCCGGGCCGGGCCTTGATAAGGAGGCCCGTGCCCATCTCTATTCCTTATAGAGGTGGAGAGCTATCAAGTGCGCTATCGGCACTATCGATGGTCGAGCGCTATCGAGCCACTATCGATGGCAGCCCCACACTAACGATAGTGCAAAATAGGCCACGATAGTGGCATCGATAGTTATCCACCAGAAAATTTGCGCGTTTATATACTTGTGGCGTCATACCAAAGAAGTAATATACATGTGGCGTACCACTACAGCGGCAACAGCCCGATCTGGCAACGATGCATCGCATAAACCAGATGCTGGTTCCGTGAGCGATCTCCGGAACCGCTTCAGTACACATTCAGTCTACATACAACAACCAACATAGACACACGCATTATCATCGCGCTTCGGCGCTCGGATACACTTAAATTATTTCAAATATCCAGAACATTATTTAGTTGTTATTGTTATTTAAGTTGTTAGAAAATATAGATGAAATAAAGAATACTCATTATTTCCACATACATTTGATATATTTTTTAAACGTTGTTATACCAAAATATGGATAGAAGTACAGATGGCGTTCACCATCGATAGTTATCCACCTCTCCGTCCTTATAACAAAATTGTACACAGTTTTTTGCGATATTTTGAACAACTCATCTCATTCAGATGCAGAAGTACCAGTTTTAAGTTAAGTCACAATCTCGGCTTGATGCTCAACTGATAGCTCCTTTGTTTTTTTTTTCATTTTATCCATTATCTTAACTGTTAACAGTTAGCCTAACTTCCAATTAAGAGACCGTTAAACCAGAACTTCACTTACTCAATGCAAATCAAACACTTATCTAGAATTTGCATTGTGTAAATAATTTGAAAAGCATCAATTTAGTGCTTCTATTTTTAGCCCATGGACAGTTATAATCATAGTTTTTCTTTCATTTGTAGAAAGATGTAAAACGACAAAGCCGTTATTTTGGTATCCTAGGACAATAGCAGCAGCCCTAAGCAATCAAAGTTGAAAGCTCAAGAAAATGCTTGTTGTGTACATTTTTCTAACCACCTCTGTATATGAAACTTTTTATCCTGACTCTCTGACTCACTGAGAGAGCGAAGCGAGCATAGGGCGGAGTCTATATACAGTTATGGAAAAAATAGTACAAACGGGAATTTTTTTTTTTTTCGAATTTTTCAAAATTTTGTTCACTGAAAATTTTTTTTATTTCAAGTTTCATAATTTTTATTTAAAGTCTATAGATTGATGTATTACATCAATCAAGTACTATTCGGATTTTATTATTTCCCACATTTCAGTCTTATTTCTGGGCTTATAGCCACTAATCCTTTTCTTTAAGATCCCCCAAAGGTGTTCTATGGGGCTGAGGTCCGGTGACTGCGAAGGCCATTCCATCAAGGGGACTTTGTTCTCAATGAACCACTTCTTAGCCAACTTGGATGAATGCTTTGGATCATTATCCTGCTGGAACTCTCTTTTTATTGGCATTTCCTCTTCAGCATAAGTTAGCATTACACTGTCAAATATATTGACATAGTCAGCGGCACACATTTTATCCCCTATCCAATGTATCGGACCAACACCCGCATGAGAAAAGCTTCCCCACAACATGATGCTTCCACCGCCATGCTTGACCGTTTTAATCGAGAACCTGGGGTCGTTGGAAGTATTTTTAGGGCGCCTAACATGGGGTTTCCCATCAGATCCAAACAAATTAATCTTGGTTTCGTCCGACCAAAGCACATTTTTCCGGTTTGGACGCAGTAAATGCACCTTCGCAAAATTTTACCGTTTGCTGATGTTTGTTTTGCTAAGATATGGTACCTTTCTTGCTTTATGGCCTTTCAAACCGACATCAATCAGACTATTTCTTATAGTGCGGCTAGTGACTGATGCATTAAATCATTTCTTAGATCGTCTGATGACTTAAAGGGATTTATTTTTGATTTTCGTGCAAGGAGGTCGTCAAATTTCTGCGATGTTGCGCGCTTTCTTCCGCGTGTCTTTGCTTCTTTTTTGTGGTGAATGGCCGAAAACACTTTTTTTTTGGAGCATTTAAGAATTTTTGCAATGTTTGAAATTGTGTTGCCTTCATTTCTAAGATTAAGGATAAGTTTCCGTTCGATATCGGTACAATGTACCCCACGACCCATTCTGAAACAAATAAACGGGATAAAATAAAAGGTTTTTTATATCTTCTTCTATATTTGATTCATGAAATGTTACCTTTACATCTCGATTTCAATCTTTGAGAAACAAGATAATACGAAAACTCCAATGCGTTTCTATAATTTTTTCCAAAACAAAATCGAGATCTCTCTACAAATCAGTACACACAGCAAATATTTCTTACGAAAGAAGCCCAAAAGAGAAACAATAATAAAGAACCGTTATCCTGAAACCATGCACAGTGGTTTTTACTGTGAATATTTGCTCCAAAATCGAAATATTTGGTTTCAAATTTGAATGCGCCTGTCGTTTCTATTATTTTTTCCATAACTGTATATGTTTGAAACTCATTATCCTAACTGACTGATAATCAACGTGTAGGCCAATCTGCTAAGCGTAAAAACATGAAATTTTAGCACAGATTAAATATTTTCATCGTACAATAAGACAGCGCTTTGCGAAATTCGACCTGTAAGTGGGTAAAATTCAAAGGTGAGGAAATTGCTTAGTATGAAAAACTTTTATTATAAAAAAACTCACAGATTCTATGTTTGGGAGTGTCTCATACATCCTGACCAAATTTGGTCAAAGTCGAATTACTATATCTTATAGCTGCCATAGGAACAATCAGATGTAAATTAACCTTTGAAAGAAAACTTTTTTGTTCCTTAAATTATCACATTCTACTTATTCAACTTTTTTCAAAAATATCTTTGCTTTTTTTTATAATTTTTTGAAAATTGCTTAAAAGAAACTTATTCGTCACTTTCATACAATGAGTGCCTTTTAAGCAAAATTTTAAAATTAATTAAAAATACAAGCGAAGAGATTTTTGATAAATTTTTTTTGCAGTCACTCCTAGAATTGTTTGAAAATTTTTTCTGCATCAAACATTTTTTTTGTAAAAATCGAGGAAAAAGTAGACATTTACATAAATTCGAAATTTTCAATGCTTGTATTTTAAAAAAAAGAGTGTACTTATTAGTTTGGCCAGTAGTGTATATGTACATATGTATATGTCATTTAACAATCTTTTACACTGAGCTTATATCTTCTTGGTACAGGGTATAATTAACTTAGACTTAAGTCAACATGAAGTAACATAGTTTCCATACGTCAATATAGCTACTATTTCTGCCGTTATCGTGGCAAATTTAAGTGTTTCTTTAGTTTAATAAGGGAAACGTTTAGTTCCTGTTTTTTGTCTGGGCGATAGACGCTTACACATAAACACAATCAAAAGCTTCCGGCGATGTGTATAGCACGGACTATAGCGTGGGGTTTGGCTCCTGGTTGGTGTTTTAAGGATGTTGGCAAGGATTTGTGTGCAAAAAGCCCTCCAGTGGCTGTAAATAACTTGCAGCAGGTGCCGGCTGCGCGACGCGTCGTCGACTCTGAAAACGTCCTCAATGGTGACGCTTGAGAAGGAGGCGGTTGCAGGACGGCGGCGTTCAGCCTGGGGCAACGTTTTCTTTTGATTACATGGGGAGCGGTTTGGCTATTGTTCTACGCCCCTTCTTCATGTATTCCCAACTGTGCACAACCTGCTCAAAGTATGGGTGCAAGTGCAAATGAGCATGAAAGATGAAATATTACGCGTCGCCTTGTAAGCTTTCTAGAGAGCATTCTTCGACCAGTGTCCTGCGACCTGCACTCAGTTTCAAAACGCAATTTTCACTAAAAGCGTTCTTACGTCATGCAAGCGGCCGAGCAGTTAACTGGACAAGTCAGCAATCCAACCTCGAGGGAACTCTGGCACACGAAAAAGTATATAAAGTAAGTAAGTACGATCCAGTCGATAGTGTTGCACTGCAATTTACACAGCGTACAGCTCAAAATAAATATATGCATATTTTAACACATTGCACATTATCGCAAGTTTCTTTGTACATATATGTTGGCTTCACATTGTATACTTATTTGTATGAACAAGGTGCATATGATTCGAACCTTTCGGAAGACTGCATTTTTCATTTACCTGTGTATTCATTACATACAGAGCGAAAAAACCAAGTATTTCGTTTTTAAAACGCCACATTTTGAAGTTGATTTGTCACTAAGATTGAAATTACTAAAGTCGAGTATGTCACTCCTATTATATTTTAAGTACGATATTTTAACTACGAAATTTCAGAAGTTTACTCTTTATAAAACATCTCCCTGCTTCATACATTTCACAAATCCATTATACCCTTTTTTGCCCGTTATATATAGCTGTTAAAGTAAAAAAAGAGTGTACGAATTAATAGTGGTCGGGACTCGTATTATGTACATGCTACAAAAATTTTCCATTCTATTTATAATTTTTAGCGAACTTAGTATAAAGCACACAAAATCCATTATCTAATAGAAAGCTGAAGTAATTAAATGTTTAAATAACTTATTTGGAGTCAAAAAGGTTCATGGTTTTTAGCAAACGCCGTAGCTTGAATACATTTCTGGAAGAAAATTTCAGAAGACGTGAATTTTTGATCAATTTTACGTTTGTGGTCGCGGTGGACTGTTTCTGGGACTTGCCCATAGTATTTCAACTCTTTTTCATGGTGGCGAGTTGCTTGACATTTGTAGTTTTGCCAGCCTACTTAGAAATTAGAAGATTTGACATGACTATAAATACAACGTTGAATAAGGCTTAGGGTGTTAAAACAATTTCACAAAATCATTATGACTACAAAACCGGCTTACCTCTATGACAAGATAGAATTTGCTACTACCCGATGGACAAACAACATCAAGCCGATAAGATATCGATCGTCAATGTCTCACAATCACTTCTTCGTGCATGCTGCTAGATTATGGAAACAGCTTCAAGACTATTTTAAAATACTAAGCACGTCACAGTTCATAAGTCAAGTTAGATAATTTCTAATCTTTAGAACCAATTGATTCCTCAACCATTTGCTAAATGATAAGTTAGAATAAGAAAACTCTATGTGAGCCCAACATAAAAGTATCAATTTTAAATATTTAATATAATATAATTTCTTGACTAATGCAATAATTAATAAGTCTCTGTACTTGTAGCATTAGAAATATATCAATAAATAATAATAATAATAATAGTAATAGTATTAATAATAATAAACATTCCAACAACATCAGAATCAAGAAGCGGAAACAATTTTCGCGCAATCATCTCATTATATAACACACTAGTATCTCTAAATATTTATAGAGCTCTTTCTGTTTCAAATTGTTGAACTACTTATATTTGAAACGACAACGACTGCGTTCTCGACCTCGCTTACGCATCCACATGCGACTTTGAAGGTCCCCTGCTTTTGTTGTTCGAGTGGCAGTTTGCCGTTCAAGTGGACTTTCCTCCATGACCGGGAAAGCCCGATCTTTTTTCCAATTCCAACTTCGCTGGCGCTCCCAGCGCTGACGACTTGGTGTGGTGTCAAAGAAGAAGCTGCCATGCGATTTTCGATGAGAATGAATTCCGAAACGAGCGCGCCGATTGTTGTCACAACGGCCAGCTGCGAACTCACGATAGCTGGAGCACTGATATCCTACAAATGGTTTCTGAGGATCCATTGACTGTCTGAAGAATATGGCAGCTGCTGAGTGACTGCAGGCTATAGGATCTATCAAACAGTATTGAAAAAGTTAACGCGATAATAACTAGCGATGCATTTAGAACTTACTGGTGTTTTGCATCTCGCGCAGATTAATGAACTTCATACAGTTGCGTTGAGGGGCTCGTCCACCGTTTGGGTAGAAATCGGCATGTCCACATTTCAAATCGGTGCCCAAGGTTCCGCTTGAGGTGTGCAACACCTGTACGAACTGTGCGTCCGATTGGTCCAGCCGGTACTTCGGGGCAACTGCTGCCGGCAGTGTAAACAGTGGTCCGGCCGGATCCAATCCAATAATCTGTTCCACTTTTCCATCTAGCACGGCTCCCGCATATCCAGCTGCATGTGCACCCAAGCTGTAGCCCGCCAGAGTGACGTTGCGACGATTAAAATGACGTGGTCGCATTCGCTCGAGGGCTATAATTATGCCAGCCACTGTCAGACCAACGTCAAATATAGACATCGAGGCGCTTTTATAGTCATTCTGTGACAGATTTCCCCAATCTACCACACACACATTGTAACCATTATCGAAAAGCGTCCAAGCTGGCAAAAATTTAAACATTTAATGCGTTTATTATATTATTATATAATTATATATAGTTATTTATTTATTATTATTATATCAATATCATTATTGCAAACTTTAAATAATAGAAGACTCGATTAAGTAAATATTCTTGATCAGTATAAACAGACGAGGCAATTTAGTTTTTTCCGTTCGCGTATCAAGGGTGCCAGAGAAATCTCTATCTTTGATTCAAGCTGGTTTTCAAGTCTCTTAATCAAATACGTAACGGACACAGAACTTGGAGAAATTTAATTTTGTTTTATTGTTCTAAAATGTACATCTTATTTTTTTGTTTGTTTTTTTTTTAATGGAGCCCAAAACACTAGCGTCGTTATATTTGACAGGTCAAAAAATAATTATGTATTGTGGACACTCGCTTGCAATGTGAATCAAAAATAATTTTGATTTTTATCCCCCAAACATTAAACTTAATATTAAAAAGCGCAATAAAAACGATTTTTCAAGACTTCAAATATATTAAGCTGATTTCAAACTATTTATACAGCTTAAGTCTGAACAACAACAAAGTGAATGGTATTTTCACATTCTATCACTGCAGTCCGTGCTAGTGACGAAAGCAGCACGAAGGGTGCGAAAGGCTGCTAGCAATATATACAGGAAGATTGGAAAATTTGCTATAGCTGTTCGATCAGGTCGAGTTACATACCGATCGAAAGATATACGGGGGTGCCACAGAAATCGCTTTCGCTTGAATTTCACTTAAATTTCATACAAATTTGAGGGAAATTCAAGCGAAAGCAATTTCTGTGGCACCCCCGATAAATTTAACTTAAGCAGGGTATCCACCGTAGAATGTGGATATCTATGTTCGAAACCAAATTTGTGTTCGTCGGTCTTGTTTGTTGAAACTCACCTGGTTCGTGATAAAAACAGGTGTAAGTGGAAGGGACAAAATTTAATGTTTTGGAGCAAATGGAGTTGGAGTCTTTTGGTAAATATGTTTAAATTTTTACTATTCTAATCAAAATTCCAAAAATACGCATCGAATGATACCTCATCATCAAAATCCGTCTAGTGGCTCAAAAGATAATTGAATTTGAAGTTTTTAATGGCCTTCCGAAAATGAAATGAAAAGTCTGTTTGTTTGTTTGTATCAAAGCGTTAATACAGCTTAAAAGTTTGAATGAGGACTTGTTTCTCATCGAAAATCTAGAAACTTTGGTTCTACGACTTTTTCACAAAAAATCGCAAGTTTAGCGGGAAATCGCTAAAGCCCGCTAAAATTGAAACCCTCACAGTATCCAAACAATAGAAGCTACAGGTATGATCTATATATCGTTGAAAATTTTCAAGGTTTTTTTCTGATATTCAATTTTGTGACGAATAATTTTAAGTTTTAAAGTTTTATTAAGTATTAAAAAACAAAAGTTTTTGCCACTTGGCACTACACAAAAAAAACATTATTAGGTATGAAGAATTGCCGAGGGTCAAACATTTTTTTCAAATAATTTATATGTATGTAAAACTTAATGTTATTCGTCAAAATATTGGATATCAGAAATTTTGTGGTATAAAAATGTTTTCGTCACTAAAACACCCCACAAATATCTTTTATAACTAGCTCCATAATATTTTTATACCTCTTTCTATGTCCGTTTGACGTACATTGTTTTAAATTGATATATATTTATAACATATATATTATTATTAACAATATATACAAATATTATATGTTATACTCGATATTTAATATCGAAATATTTTTAAGCTTTTGAGACGTTTCCATCATATTTTTCAATTCTTAATTGATTATAAATTTATTATACTTATATTGCTGTTTTTTTTGCAGGAGCCGAGCTCCGATAGCGTCACTAAACGGAATGGAGGAGTTCAGTGGTACGGGCGGTTATCTAGATTTGGTATCAAATTTCTTACTAGTGTGTATATTACAGAATCATCAAAGTGTCTCTCACAGTTGGGCTCTCTCGACTGTAGTCTTTTGCCTAAATTGTTTAACTTTCTATTCCGCAACAGAACAATTGCCTATAATACTGTCCATGATTAACGTTTAAGCATTTTGTGTCTTAATACGTTGCAATTTTAGATCTCTTTTACCTTTCCCCATAAATCAAAATTATTTTATCTTTCTTGCAGTAAAAATTATGTTAATGCTTTAAAGTTAGAGAGTGTAATTTACATTCTGCTCGACTTACTCAATAACAATTCCTGCACCCAATCTTTGCTGCCCTGATCATTCCAACCGTGAAGAAATAGCGCAAGCTTCTTTTTCGCATCCAAACGACGAAATCCACTTAAGTCTCCGAGTTGCAATTGGAAATGTACTTCATCACCAAGATCAATATCGGAGCTGAATTTCACGAAATGAGATTGGCATGAAAGTTTGAAGTTTTGCTTCAATGGGCTACTTACATGGTGCGGCATTCAAACACAATACCGTAGTTCAGATGAGCGCGTTCTAAACTGTTCCTTAGCATTGTCTCTTGCATGAACCGAAAGCTCTTTTGCAAGATATTCCACTTGTGGAAATGGGCCTCGCAGCCACAGATGCTGCTGAGCAGCAGAAGGCAGCCATAAAGCCAGAAAGTAGCATGGCAGTTAAGTTGCCTCGATTGTCTCTCCCGCTGATGGTGGCTGCTGTGCCAGAAATTCACGTGTCTGAGCATCCGAAAATTCGGATATAAAAATAACCGAAAATCGTTGGAATTTCTAAGCGGTTGCTTAGCAGATACATGCAGCAAAATAGTCGGCAGCGATTTTTGCAGATATTGGAATGTCGAATCGCGAAAGTGGAAAACTGATATAAATATCAGTTCTACAACTACTATAGAAAGAAAGAAAGAGAGAGAGCAAGAACGATATAAGCACGAAACGAGAATCGGATTCAATAGCTTGAACCGCTTGGCTTGCCCCTTGACATGCTACTGAAATCAGCAGCGCTGGAAACTGAAGTCCAAGAGTCGGTTCTGTCGTCTAGCCAGCTCCAGATCTAAGATGTTGATGACCCTCGCTGCTGCAGAGGCTTCTGTTAAATGAGTTTGATGGCATGACAAGCCGGTGTTCTTGGAGCCAGCTTACTGTGTGTTTGTACAAGTGAAAGTAAAGCTTGTAACTGCTTCGAGTTTTGTCTCTTTTTATAGCAGTGTCTATGTCTGAGTTTATTTCTTTATCGCTTGTGTTTCGACTTGCGCCACTTGAGCGATCTTGACATATTTATAAGTAAATTAAGCTCAGCTAGATCAGAGGACGGTAGACGATTTGATTCGTATCGATTTTACAAGACCCTCATAGGGCAATAACAACCAGTTGAATAAACATAAGAGAGCGCGATCATTAACATCATAATATTGGATGGCTGAAAGACAAAATAACTTGATTTATAGAGACCCACAGTTGTATACAACATAAATTCGCTTATATTTATAGAATAGAAATTCCAAGTGTCAAAGACAGGTTCCTTGCAGCTTAACTACATATTTATACAATAAAAATTTTATTTAATTTAAATTTACTGAAACCCTTTAACGCGGTTATTAAAAACCCAAGTGACTTAATTTCAATACCCTTCCGGTGGATTTTATTTTATTTTCCAGAGATGTAAGCTAAAGAGCTAAAAAAGAAGCACACAAAGTTAGTTCGAAGGTTCCTCTAAGCAGATTAGGTTTGTTTTACATCTTTGCCACGCTGCACACTGGGACAAAAGGGTCAAAACGCAACAACCATCTTTTTTTTGTGGTAAGCATTTATAAAAAGTAATACATTTATTCGATAGGGAATTGTTAAAGAATTCGAAGCCGAGTCGGTTTAGCCCTGTCCGTCTGTCCACCCTTCTCTCCGACCGTCAGTATGAACGCGCCGATATCAGAGAGCTAGAAATTTCAAATTTGGTATGTAGGTTCCTGGTTACTGATCACAGTTTAAGTTTGCTTTGAATTTTTATCGAAGCACTATATGATAGGGACTATGCCATAGGGACGATCAGTCGAAGATCAAATTTTAGTACGAAAATTTTTATTTTTTTTTGAGATCACAACGAATTTAAATATGCATCTGGACATCCGGACCAAATTTGGTAAACACCGGTCTATTAAAGAATATCATATATCGAGCGTCTGTTAAATTTGATGCTGTCTTCTATTATTTCTTTAATGTAAATATATCATCGAGATATTAAGTTGAGGAGTGCATAAAGCGCAACCCTAATATTGATCTTTGTTGCAGCTTATATTATTTTATTTTAAACTGTGCTTGCTTTTCTATAGTAAGTACGGGGTCTTGGACAGTCGAGTATGCCGTTTTAAATATTTTAAATACTTTTACTGGTTTCATATATATGTATGTTATTTTTGCGACCCAAAAATATAAATGACCCCCACTGTGCGGCGCCATTAGCCACTGCAAATCGACTAGACGACCAGGTTTTTTTTTAAGTATTAACCTTTAAAAAATAATAAATTTTGAATTCAATTTAAATATTTCGATATTTCGGTTTAATTGGTTTCTTAGCCAGAAATGTAAGTTCATATCAGCTCCCTTTAATTTAATTGTAATTTTGTGGATTATTTAAGAAATATTAAGCACATTAAGATTGAAAGCCAAATTGAGATATTTAAATCTCATGTTTTTATCATTCCATATATTCCATATAATGAATTTTTGCGTTGATCATTAACTTTGTTATTATAGCTATTAAATTATCTAAGCTTTTTGGTCAATATCCAAAGTTCAATTAACACAAATTTCGACATTTTATAGGTCAGTCATGATTATTTGGAAATCTCTTGGAATGAGAGCCGCAGCAAGCGAGCCTAAAGATATTTATTTAAAAGTTTCTTTCCACCACACGATTTAATTCTTTTTGCCTTTCATTCTCCATTCTTCTCCATCTAGAGAACAAAACTCTCTCACTGTCTTTCTTCTTTAATGTTTGCAAAGTTTTATAAGTAGCTATAAAGTAGATATATTCGTCTGGGCAAAGCACAATGGTTGCATTTTTAGGCCAAAATAAAAAAAAATTATTTTGAAAATTTTCAAACCATAAGTGCCTTTTAAAGTTGCTGTTTGAACAATATTCACAATGACCTATTTGTCTTGTGCCCATATGAGATCCTTGCGTTCATACAAGCAGACAGACGGACATGGCTTTATCGACTCGGCTGTTGATGCTAATCTAGAATATATCTACTTTATGGGGTCTGCCCTGCCTCCTTCTTCCAATTATAAACTTTTTTTGTGACAAAGTTAATAGACGCCAGTACTTTCTAATTAAGATGTAATAAAAGTTCACTTACCGACCTAAGGGTTAATAAAAATCCCTGTATTAAATTAAATATCGCTCGTCACAATATTGAATATAAGAAGTTTTGGGCCTTGAAAATGCATTTTTCACTTGACTCTTGTGTAGGTTTTTTTTTATTAACAAAACAAAAATTGTGACAAAAATCACTTCATCGTTATGAGTCATCCCATCGAATTGGATGTTGATGCTGATCAATAATTAATATTGGGTCTGCCTCGTTACATACTTTGCACGAGCTTAATAAACCCTGGGCTTGTGTATAATAAGACATTATCAAATAAGGCGCAGCAAATTAAAATAAAATATGTGCATGAACTGTGGAAAGACACTCGACGACCTTTGAATGGCATAAATTGATAAGGTCGCTCTACGATTTCATCAAATGCTTGCAAAGTTTTACTTAGCTTTGATTCAAATTCGAAAGAAAGAATTTAGTAGAATGAAAAAAAGCCCCACAACCGTACTGAGAGATAATTTTTGAACAGGGCATTAAGTAAACTAGGTACTTTACCCATTTTTCCTCATACGTACGCATTCCAAAACATTATTTTATAGGTCTTGATTATAATTGGTGTTAAAATTGACTTTGAGAAACTGCGTGTGGTGGGCGTGGCAAAAATTTTAAACAAACTTGATCTGCGTGGGGCTTATATAAGTCTGTGTGCCAAATTTAGTTGCTCTAGCTCTTATAGTCTCTGAGATCTTGGCCCTCACACGGACGGACGGACGGTCGGACAGCCGGACATGGCTATATTGACTCGGCTGTTGACGCTTGTCAAGAATATATATAATTTATGGGGACGGAGATGCTTCCTTCTCTCTGTTACATACATTACCCAAATTTAATATACCCTGTTTGACCATTTTCAATGGGAACAGGGTATAAAAGCCTGAGTAATCGTGCGAACATGTGTGGTTTCGAGTTTCCATGGTTTCGCGTTTAATGTTCTAACTTCAATTGCATTAACATTAACATTGCTTAACAAAAATGGCTATATCTCCTAAACTATTTCTAATTTTGAAAAATCGTTTTGGGAAAATATTTTATATATACATATATCTGCGCTAATGAAAAAAAAGTCTGACCTAAAAGACCCCCTGAAGTCTAAAAAGATGAAATTTTTACAAAACATTTGTAGCTGAAACAATTTTTGTTTTTTAAGATATCACAATCAAACTCACAGATTGCACATTGACCAAATTAGGTCAAAATCGGATGGCCTGTTCATACATTTCACAAAACCATAATACTCTTTTATGTCCACTTTTAATTGGCACAGGGTATTAATAATAACAATAACAATTTTTAATATTTAAACTTGAGATTTGGCACACATGATAACTATCGTAGTACCGATGTGTCCCAACAGTTTCATCACGATTGAATCATACGAATCAGGTCAGATGATATTTAGCAAACAAATTTACTCAGAAATAAGAGGAGAATGTTGACGCTAAATACACTATTCAAAGCTTCCAGCGTGTTCGTTTTTGTGTGTCTGCCTTGTAAAGTGTTTATATGTTTGTATGTACATATACGAGTGTATGTTTGTCTGCGTTATTAGGCGCTGACTAGACGCAGGGCATCTGGTAGTCGAACCTTTTCGATTAGAGCGTGCTTACTTGTTTTGACGGTAGATATGTATGTATGTAAATGATGAAGAGTCTAAGCAAATTATCTCAAAAATCACACATTTTGAATTGTGACTCTTTCCAAAAGGGGTGCGAAATGTACATTGTCAGTGCCTCATATTTAGTTACTACCTAGCTGAATCAAATCAGTGCTAATATTATTAGCTTTGTTTCGATCGCACCTCGTTTTGTCGATCTGTTTTGTTATTTTTTCCATTGCCCATTTTTCGATTTTGTTTTTAAGCCGCGTTTTATTATCTTTGCTTTCGTTGTGTGCCTTGGTTGCTTGTGTGCTTGTCGCTATATTCGTTATTTATGTTTTTGTGCTATTGTCCATTCGTTTGTACCCTTGCACAGGGTAATATCAAATAGTCACAAAAATTGTAACGCATTAAAGAAGGTGTAACAAACCCCATAAAGTATATGCATATGTATTTTTTTGATCAGAACGATTAACTAAGACGATATAGTCATTTCCGTATACCTCAATGAGTATACTCGACTGTTGCATACCCTGTAACCAGTCACCCGGATAGCCTGATACGTATGTATGTGCATATGTATTTGTATTTACGAAATCGCAGACGTTCGATACGTCGAAGACTTGATGTCCTTGCTGAAAGCTGACTAAATGTTTCATTGACAGCTATATAATATAATATAGTGAAGCGATTTGAACCAAGTCTCGGGAGGATCTATAAGACCACCTCAGATGAATATTCTGTCAGATTGGTAATGGATATCAAAAATTTCTTCGTACGAAAGCTTGTTTTTCGAGAGATTGTTTCTAAGGTTGCTATCTGATGTAGTCGCTTGATTTTAACCAAACTTTGTCAGGTTTACCAAGACTATAGATATTTCACAAACTCCAGATATGGTTGATTTTCAACCGATCGTTCCTATAACAGATATATTATAAAATGTTATTAGCCTGATTTGGGTTTTAGTACACAAAATTATTATGGTTTTTCGAGGTAACTCAACCCAACTTCCAGATATTCTGAGCACATTTGGCTAATACACGCTTACTTTGTCATGGGAACGATCATTCGAAAATTGAATTCAGGGCTCCGAAAGAGTATCAAAGATTCGGCGCGTCGGCGATAAGCTTGAATTGTAGTACATACTTGGTATTCTCAGTAAGTCCACTTCTATTTGTCTCGTCTCGAGCTGCGCGCAGTTTCAGTTTTGCATTTAATGCGACCACATCAAGTTAGTAGTGAAACGATTTCAATGTTATCATAGAAAATAACCTCATTTTTATATAAATATACATACATACAAATACGTATATTTGATTTTTTCCAAATACATTTAATTTTAATACTTATGTATATAGACAACAATTATAATAAATAAACTAAAAGAAGTAAGAGCGGAACAGTCAAAGTGCTCAACTGTTAAGTGCCTAGTACCCGCGTCTTCGCACTCGTTCGATTAAATTGCCGCAAATTAATTAAAATAAAATAATAAACAAAAAAAAGTCCAACCAGGTTACTAATACGCACTCACATATGTATGTACATATATATGTACATAAATGAAAACGACTCGGCTGTTGATGCTCCCTAGTTCCTGTAGTCTGTCTGCCTATATATGTAAACGCAAGAGTGGGTACATTTTTTGTCAAAATCGTATTCTACGACGAATTCTAAGAAGATTTGGGCTTACAATCAAAATCAAGATTCCCGATTTTAACGAGAAATTACGTTAAGGTTTTTTGTTTTCATACTCTATTCAAATTGGCTCATTCTATTGAACATATGTATACATATTAGGGCGGGTCAATTTGTTCGGGTCGAAAAAAACGTGGTAATCGTCCACCAGAATCGTAATCTACGATGAATTCTAAGATATTTTCAGGAAGAAACTATATGTCTAAAATCAATTCCTAGCCTCCGCTGAGAAGCATGAAGATTTCAGGTTAAGGTATTTTAAAGTATTTTGAGGTATTTAAGGTATTAAAAAAAAAATAACACATTTTCCAAAAACGTTGGGCCTTATTCTGATTCATCTTTTTACATCAAATTTTATAAACAACTTTTATTTTTAATTAACCAAACAATTTTTTTTTAATTCGTTGAAATTAGCGGAGCAAGCCATGAACAGTGGCTTTTAAGAAAATTAGAGGCAAAAGTCTGTAACTTTCTAACGAAGTAAGATATCGGTCTGAAATTTGAAATATATATTCTTGACGTTTGAAACAAAATTTAGACAATAAAAATAAGTGGGCGTGGCATCCGAATGGGCGTAAAAACGAAAAAGTTCGATTTTTTCAACATTAAAAAATTAAAAAAAATTGGAAAAATAAAATTTTATTTTTAATATTATTTTTTTTTTATTTAAAAAATATTTTAAATATCTTTAGTGTAAAATTATGTCAAAAACATTTTTTTTCATCAGTTATGATTTCTAATCCCGTTTGACAAAGCTCTCCGAGATTTTAAAGCTAGAGCCCATTACCGACCCCATTACCGAATTTAGCTTATAGTAATGACAGTTAAATTCATAATTTAAAATATTTTTGTTTCATTTTTAGAAAGCAAATAACAAAATATGTCAAAGAAAAAATAACTTTTTCGTCAGTTTTTAAAGTCTTTCTTAGACTCGATTTGATGATACGTGGAACGACTTTCTTTCTAAGAAAGACTTTAAAAACTGACGAAAAAGTTATTTTTTCTTTGACATATTTTGTTACTTGCTTTCTAAAAATGAAACAAAAATATTTTAAATTATGAATTTAACTGTCATTACTATAAGCTAAATTCGGTAATGGGGTCGGTAATGGGCTCAAGCTTTAAAATCTCGGAGAGCTTTGTCAAACGGGATTAGAAATCATAACTGATGAAAAAAAATGTTTTTGACATAATTTTACACTAAAGATATTTAAAATATTTTTTAAATAAAAAAAAACTAATATTAAAAATAAAATTTTACTTTTCCAATTTTTTTTATTTTTTTAATGTTGAAAAAATCGAACTTTTTCGTTTTTACGCCCATTCGGATGCCACGCCCACTTATTTTTATTGTCTAAATTTTGTTTCAAACGTCAAGAATATATATTTCAAATTTCAGACCGATATCTTACTTCGTTAGAAAGTTACAGACTTTTGCCTCTAATTTTCTTAAAAGCCACTGTTCATGGCTTGCTCCGCTAATTTCAACGAATTAAAAAAAATTGTTTGGTTAATTAAAAATAAAAGTTGTTTATAAAATTTGATGTAAAAAGATGAATCAGAATAAGGCCCAACATTTTTGGAAAATGTGTTATTTTTTTTTAATACCTTAAATACCTCAAAATACTTTAAAATACCTTAACCTGAAATCTTCATGCTTCTCAGCGGAGGCTAGGAATTGATTTTAGACATATAGTTTCTTCCTGAAAATATCTTAGAATTCATCGTAGATTTCGATTCTGGTGGACGATTTTTGCGAAAAAAAATTGACCCGCCCTAATACATATGTATGTGTTCCCTAAGTGCCTTGGCCCAGGGTAAACTACAGCCAAGCACACTCAAAGCCAAATGTTACGGCTTTCCCGTGTTGTTCCCTAGATACCAATAATATTTTCCTTCTCGAAAGCTATCTCGAGCGGCTACAGTTTTACATTTACAAGAATCTAGGTGTATCCTAAATAATATTTAATTTTCCCTAGAGTTTGCTTATTCCATAGTAAGTACGGAGTCTCCGATAGACGAGTTTTTTCGACTGTAGCTAGGTGGTGAAGTGAGCACGGGGTGGAGCCATTTTCTTTTTTTTTTCTTTGCGCAAAAGTGGACTAATGTTACCGGAACGATAATATCTATTTTGAAAACACATAATATTTTTTATCTTACAGCAAACATGAAACCTTTCGCCTGGCTTTCCGTTCTCTTGGGCATCCTTGCAATTGGCCGCTCCAATGGCGCTGCTGGAACCTCCCATCTGCTTTGCTACTATGATGGTGCCAGCTTTATCAGGGAAGGTAAGAGAATAAGTTAAATCTTGTAAAGAACAAGCTATGTGATGAAAATGTTACATGCTAAGAGCATACAACTTTCTGGAGATTTTCCACCAAAGTCCCAGAACTCTATATGGATATAATATTCTCGAAATAGTTCCATTCGAAGATGGTTAGCAGATTTGGCGAAACTTTATTTGGCTTCTATAATTGTCATAATTTCCAACCTGTAAGATTTTAAGCAACGTTGAAAATGCATTGCTATTTATTTATAAGCGATTTAATTACATTCGAAGCAGAATGTTTTTTTTTTTGCTTACTTACTAAGTAGTACACATTTATATATGTGCTGTACATACATTTGATCTATACGTTTATATATAAATATACAGATGCGTACAGTGTGTTTCAAATGTCACAAGATGAGTTTGAACATTGTATAAGTTACCGCTAAGTGATTGTTAGATAAGGGAATTTCAAAAATTCAAGAGACCAAGCAATTATGCCTATTAAAGAGGTCTAAAAAAACCCCGCATCAATTAACGCCAACACTTTGTTAGTTTTTTAATCACATGATACGATGGCGACGATGACTCTTAGAAATGATGTCATACTGAAACGAACTCTATATGTACTGAGTTTCATTATACCCCGTGCCCATTGAAATTGGACAAAAAAGTGTAAAATGGTTTTGTGAAATATATGTAACAGGCAGAAGTAGGCGTGGCACATCCTATAAAGTATATATATATATATATATATATTTATGTATATTCTTGATCAGTATCAACAGCAACTCGAACTGGTAACTGGCAACTGGTTCTGGTCGGAATTGGAATACGTCCGGAAGTGCGTTTTGGAAGGGGCAAAGTTTTACTGGGTAGTTTCGGTGCACTGGGGCATTTAACGACTTTTAATTGGTGATCACTTTGCTAAAACCTTAGACTGGCAAAAGTCATAGGATAAATTTATTAATTTATTTTATTTATTTAAGAAATATGCAGTACATAAAACACTAAATATGTTAAATGCTTTGAATTTGTCACACAGGTCTTTCCAAGCTAACGTTGAATGATTTGGAGCCCGCACTGCAGTTCTGCACCCACTTGATCTATGGCTATGCTGGAATTGATTCAGTAAACAACAAACTGGTCAGTACCAACGTAAATCTTGATCTGGATCTCGGTAGCGGTCTGTTCCGCTCTGTGACGGGCCTAAAGAAAAAGTATCCCGCTTTGAAAGTCATCCTAAGTGTTGGCGGCGATAAGGATACTACAGAAGAGAACAACTCCAAGTATCTGACTTTGTTGGAGAGCAGCAATGCGCGCATTCCGTTCATTAACAGTGCCCATTCGCTGGTCAAGACCTACGGCTTTGATGGACTTGATCTCGCTTGGCAGTTCCCCAAGAACAAGCCGAAGAAGGTGCACAGTGGCATTGGCACATTCTGGAAGGGCTTCAAGAAGATCTTCACTGGCGATCACATCGTTGATGAGAAGTCCGAAGAGCACAAGGAGGAGTTTACCGCCCTCGTGCGTGAATTGAAAAATGCATTCCGTCCAGATGGGTATCTGCTGGGCCTTAGTGTCCTTCCGAATGTCAACTCATCACGTAAGTGTTGGACGCTTATTGCAACTGTGCCTCACTCAAGTATATTTCTTTTTTTTTGTATTTGTACAGTGTTCTATGATGTGCCCGCTCTGATCAACAATCTGGATTATGTTAACCTGCATGCCTACGATTTCCAGACTCCCGTGCGAAATCCGGAGGTGGCCGACTTTCCAGCGCCTCTTTATGAGCTGAACGAGCGGAATCCGGAGTCCAATATCAACTACCAAGTGCAGTATTGGCTGAACAATCATGCACCTGCCTCCAAAATCAACGTAGGCATCGCCACCTATGGACGCGCTTGGAAACTAACTAAGGACTCTGGCCTGACCGGCTTGCCGCCAGTATCAGACGCCGACAACGTAGGACCTGCTGGCCTTCAGACTCAAACTCCTGGTTTCTACAGCTGGCCAGAGGTGTGTGCCAAACTGCCCAACCAGGCTAACCAACATCTAAAGGGTGCTGATGGACCACTGCGTAAGGTAGGCGATCCCACCAAACGCTTTGGCAGCTACGCTTACCGCTCGGCCGACGACAAGGGTGACAATGGTCTCTGGGTGGGCTACGAAGATCCCGACACTGCAGCCATTAAGGCCACTTACGTGAAGAGCAAGGGCCTGGGCGGCGTTGCTCTCGTCGACATCAGCTACGATGATTTCCGCGGCAGCTGCACTGGCAACGAAAAGTATCCCATTCTGCGTGCCATCAAGTATAAGTTGTAGGATGACAATATTGATGTAAGCGATACTTTGCAGTTATGCGTAAATACATATGTTTTCATTGTGGGTAATCCCTAATAAACTCGTCTATCTGATTGCACTATAAATACTATTCGAGATGTGTCTGAATTCATTTTGGCTAAATTTTCAGAATTTATTTACGGGCTTTGATAACCGTATAAATACGAGGGGTATCCGCTTCGCTTTGATCACCTACCCCCGGCTCGATTCGCTTGTGGTGAGGTACGGTTACAGTCAATTATACTGGACTCTGTGCCATGGCCCTAACATAACCCAATTTGGTCAGGACGTATACATATAAGCTACTCCGATCAAATTGAAAGGTATATTTTTAATATAAACTTCCAGGGTTTTCCAGTCGATCGTTTTTTTTTCTGTAACTTGGTAACATTGTAAGTGACGGCTATGCGAATTCACACGACAAAATATTCAATACTGTTCGAGAGGTGCTAAAAGTGAAATCTGCTGTTTTTACGTCTTAATTTATTGTACAAATAAGTTGCAATCTTACACGGCACTGTTTTTTCGTGGGCATTTCGCCATAATCTCAACAAACATCGTTTCGCAACCTGCCTATTCACCTGATTTGTCTCTGTGTGACAATCAACTAAAGAGACCTCTCTGGGAGGGATGACAAAAGCTGAATCGCAGTACGCTCTGAAAGCCATTCCGAAGGAGGACTTTACCAAGTGTAATGATAACAGGAAAATTTGTTGGCATCAGTGTATTGCAGCGGAATGGGATTACTTTGAAGAGTATGAAATACGAGTATATTATACATACATACATATATGAAGATTTAAAAAATATTAGAAAGTTTACATTTCAATTGGATCACCTCAGATGAATAATATTCAGTTAGATCATCAAAAACAAAAAAGTTTTTTTGTTCAAAAACTTAATTCTCGACGGATCGTTTCTTTATGATATAGTAAACCGATTTAAATCAGATTGTTTAATTTCACAGTAAATTTTATATTCGTCGTCAGTCGCTGCAGCGCGTTTATGAGCAGTGTTTGCAATGCCAGAATGCAAGAAAGTTAATTTATTAGAACAGGTCAACCGAACTATAGCTACCAGAAGGCCTTTGTCTATTCGAATATTAGCTTCGCATCAAAAAGCCTTCCTGTAGTTTGTATTTACTGTAACTACAAAAGCATTTTCAGAACAACAACAAAGATGAGCTTTTCAGCATAATAGATGCAAACAGTTCGAAATGCAACATCTGCGGTAAAATTATTAGGACTGCGGGAAATACAACTAACATGAAGGACCACATACATATGTGTGCAATGTCCATAAAATCAACAAAGATTATGTTGAAGTGGTACCTCATCAAATACCCGATGAAACACCATCGTGCAGCAGTGTGGCGCCACGACAAGCATCTATATTTGAAAGATTTCAAAATATAACGGAGTACGGAAGAAAAGGCCAAAAAACAAGATCAATTTCTTTTTCCCCAACCTAATATTTTCCTTTTTTAAAAATGCAATTGGGAGTCCCATGAATGCATACTTTGTAGTTACAGTTTTGAAGATTTGTCGTTTTCGAATTATTAATAGAAAACAATGCATCGCGAACGCGACGAAAAATGGAAGTCATGTTTGACTTCATCTTGACAAAAGCGAAAGTCTACGAAATGTGGCAAGTAATTTGGAAGATAATACTCTTAAACCATAATAAAATAATGTTGCTTTCTATTTTAGAAATAATTTTATTATGTTACTACCATTCTATATATTTTACAAGTTTTATTAGCAATTTGAAACGCGACATCGCGAACGTGACAAGATTTCCACCTAGTTTGTTACAAGAATTTGTTCATCAAATTCATCGATATATCGAAAGCAGCTTGGAAGACTTGTTTTAAATTAAACTTTCAATATATTTCTATGTATTATATTAATATGGTTTATGTTACAATCGGAAAATCTTGCTAAGAGTAATCATTAGAGTCCAAACAGTCCATTTTGGAAATCAATTTTTAAGAAAATGGGCAAAAATATCTAAAAAGTGAGTTTATTCCAATGTAAAATCTATATGTTTATCCTATTAAATTTCTTCCAGCGTATATTGCTAAAATAAATAGCTTGAATGCATTTTTGGAAGAGCATTTCGCAGGATGTGAGTTTCTGATCAATTTTACTTTTTGGGCGAGGTGGACCTTTATCTGATTATGATTTGCAAGTAATCTTAATACCTGTAACACTTTGAACCAAAAAAAAATGAGATACAAATAGATAAAGACTATTAGTTATGGCATTTGTTTCCAATTTTTCCAAAAACTAAAAGTAGAAAGCTGGTGTACAATTAACCGAGCACTATGTTGAATACTCACTACCAAAAACTGCATTCATTTCTGAAAGAGACCCTAGGAATCTATTCCTCGTTCCTGACTGTGACTTAACTTCTGCATTTATTCCGACATTTCTGTCAGCCTGTGGTTGCCGTTGATTGTTTTATGTGCGGTGTTTGTGCTGCTGTCGCTGCTTTTGCTCCCGCTCATGCTCGTGCTCTGCTCCTGGCGGAAATGCCACCCAGCCAACAGTAATGGCATCTACATCGTACAGTGTCTCATTCATCTTTTGTGCAGCGGTCACGCTGTGACCACTTGAACCCTCGAGACATCAGCAAGGCCCCACACTCTCTTCGGCGCCGCCCCAATGCCCGCTGTGCCTGCTCAGCTTTGGATCACGTTATCATTTGCGAAATTGCAAAATGTAACCACAAAACCATAACCCAAACGCATACAAAGTATATTTTAGAGCCTGGGATGGCATCACCATCATGCATACCCAACGCTGCCCGGAAATGTGTCCGTCCAAATATAAGCAAGCCCCGAACTTGACTGTGTGGCGTTGATTTAGATTTCGTTTCGAAGTAGGTTTTGCATTTGCTGTTCGGCAGTCATTTCTCCACCCGACTACTGTACCTGATACTGCTCTCCATGTTAACCAAACTGACGGTGACATGCGATGTTGTCGTTGCCATTGTCATTGCTGTTGTCATTGCTGTTGCCTTTGCTGTTGCCGTTGCTGTTGTCGTTGCTGTTGTCATTGCTGTTGCTGTTGCCTTTGCTGTTGCTGTTGCCGTTGCACGTTAGCACTCGTTTTGCATGCAATTAGTCAGCCACAAAATAGTCACAAGCTGCCGTGCGAAATGCCACGCTCTCGTTGCATAGGGATGTGAGCCAGCTTGTTAATTGAGCAATGATTTTGACATGGCCCAAGAACATTGTTTATTTACTTGCCGTCGACTTCGTATACATGTACATATATTCGTGTTGGACTCTTGTCACTGAGTGTCATCAACATTTTAGGCAGTCACAGCACGCACTTCAATGATTGTATCCAATAACAAAAAAATTGCATAGCAAATACATTGAACGCAAATGGGCATAGATACGCTATGGATGCCTACACTAATACTCTGACTGACAGCAACATTTGCAATTGCCAAAGAAAAGTGCAAATGACTCACTAAGGTGAATCCATTGGGCTGCTGCTGTGTCAGCAAGTGAGGCACACAAAACCCGAGGGCTGACCCATAACACTTACCAAACAGGAACATGAGTTTTATGGCCAGGATACGTGCAAAGGAAAGCAATTTAGACTAAGCCTTGTGGAACGCGATTATAACTCGCTTTTGACACCATTTCTAAATGCTCAATAGGTGCACTTTAAAATAGTTGCTCTAATAAAAATAATACACATACGTACGTAAATAAATTTTCGATCAATGTTAATCGAAAAACAATGTTAATTTCAGCAAGTACATTACTTTCCATAAAACAAAAGATTGTTAACATATATGGGCCACAATGTCGAATGCGACATTCGTACGAATTCAAAGTGTAAAAAACATATGCTAAAAAATTATTTTATTTCAAAAAAATAGCGAAACTAATAGTTCTTGACAAGCACAATAATTGGTGCTAAGTCTGATTTTGGGCAATTTTTACTTTTTTAAGATTATTACAAAAAACAAAGAAATTCGCACGCGACAAAAATAGAAGTCGCTTTCATGTCGGACAGTTCGAACACTGATTTCAGCAAAGCCTGAAAGTATATTTTAGTGGACTGCTCATTGCTCATTGTTATACATTTATGTATCTTGATAATGTTTTTAATTTGATTAAAAAATTTTAAGTAGTTAATTTTTTATTTAATTTGAATCAGTATCGCAGGCGACATTTTGTTCCATGGTATACTTGGTATGTTGTTCCGGTCGCTCTATTTCGAAATTATATTTGGAAAACAACTTGAAAAACATGTTTTAAAAAAAATTCAATATATTTATATCTTTTAAAATGTTTCATATTATTGTACAATATTATATTTATTATTGATGGGGGGAGATTGCACTGCGACCCTTTTGGTTCTATTGTGCACCCTTCTGTGCCTATAGCTCATTCATCAACCCGATCTCTCGTACGAAGTCGAGGATGTTTGTCGGGTAGAGGTCCGTAGTGTCCTCAATTGGTAGTGCTTTCTGCTGGGATACGCATTGAGGATTCCTCCTCGCAGTTGCAGAAACGACAGGTTCCACTACTAACAATACCATATTTAAATAGATGACATCTCAGTCTACAGTGCCCTGTCAGTAGACCGGTGAGTATTGTGAGTCTTTTATTTTCTAGCGAAATTGCCTGCTTGAGCCGCTTAGGGTCGCAGCTGCCTAAGAGATATTTGTGTGTCTTCCAATTCCACAGAACGGCTCGGACCTATTAGGGATCTGCATCCGCCCATTCTGGCTAGTTTGTCAGCCGCTTCATTTCCTGCTATATCCATGTGACCTGGGATCTATCTTAGGGTTAGCCTATTTTCCGATTCCAGTTGGTTTACCTTCTTCCGCACCTCGTGCACTACTTTAGATGTTACTTTCGTCTTACTTAGTGCATTTAGAGCTGCACACCTCCCCATTGCATATAATTCCGCTTGGAAGATACTGGTATACTTATGTTCCTAGAGATTCATGGTATGAAATCCAAGGGCCCAGAACTCCGAGCCCTATGCCTTGTTCTGCGAGAGATTCATGGTGTACCATTTTATGGTGTGCTGTCTCATTGGATGGACTTAATCGAGTGTTGTCCATTCTTTCTTACTTCTCAGGTTCACTTCGAAATTCTGCTCGAGCACATGCTCGGCTGTTATCTCGTCCCTTGGTTGCATTAGCAAAGGGAAATCACCTGATAGCAATTCTGCGTCTCTTCGGCTAAGGATGTTACAATCTTACTATCTTACCTCGTATAACCGTTAGAGTACATACAATCCATTTTGAAAGTTAATTTTTAAGAAAACGGTCAAAATTATATGAAAAGTGAATTTATTCCAATGTAGAATTAATGTGTTCAGGTTAGTAAATTTCTTGTAGCGTATACAGCTTAAATAAAAACATTAAATATGTTTCCGTAAAAAATTCACAAGACGTGAATTTTCGATTCATTTTAGGTTGGTGACCGCGCTTGACGTTTCTGTGGAAATGCCCACATTAGACTTTTAATTGGAGGAGTGTGCTTAAGCCTGTAGGTATGAACGGAACTCAGAGATGGTAAGAGTTGGGAAAACTTAATTTAGAATTTAGATTCCTTATAATATCATTCAATTTATGTAGGGCTCATTAGTGTGGCCGAAAACCTCTGCAGCAAGCGATTTATTTTTTAGTTTTGTAAGCTTAACTATTAATGTTAATGCATAAATAAAAATAAAGGGTCCGTAATTCGATAGAAATCTCACATCACCGAACATTTTTGGTGTAAGGTTTCTAAAACCGACCATAATATTCGCCAACATTCAACACGATTGGGTCATTAAAAGTGAAGATTTGTATATAATATGTTGTGTGAATTACTAAATGGTCGATTAATGGTTAGTTAATTCATTTTACTTTAACCTGCCTGAATGTATGTATGTATGTACAGAGACACACACAAATATTGGCACAGCATGCATTTCTACATTTTTTGCTATTTTGCTCAGTTATTGTTAACATGTTGAAATGCTTAATATTTTTCCTGTGTAAGCCAACTTTTTTACTACCAATATCAGAAGCAATATTTTTGAAATTACGTTAGTATTATTTTATTTAATTTTTTAATAAAAAAAAAGGACACTTTTTCAGTGCTAAAAACTCCCTATAATGTCAGGCCGACCAACTTTCGAAGAAAAACTGCCATCACCTTCAATTTCGGGTGTAAACTTTTAAATGTCGGTATTTAAAGGTGTGATATCATGCTCACCAACTTTCAACACGATTGGGTTGTGAATAGAGAAGATAACATATTCACAATTTTGTGTTGCATCAAGCAAAGAGAATTAAAAGTTAATTTATTCATTTTATGATAGCTCTGCCTGTACCGTATGCATATTGAATTTGTCAGCATCAGCCTAAGCGGCGGATTAGTCCAATTGATCAATTCGTACATATTATAGGCTATTGAAACTTAAAGGTTCGAGCTCGAGCCTCGGTGGAACAGACCGTTTTTAATTATTTCAAATATGTATCGTTTGTTTAAATTGTCTGCCTGAATGAAGGTACACTGCATTTGCCAGCATCGTTTCAATCAGGGTATGAGTGTTATGCTACAGCTACGAATTCAATGAGTTCAATCCTGGTTATTCTTTTTAACTTTAAAACATTTCAAAATTAAAAGATATTCAATTTATTGTTAATGCGAATTTCTAAGCAAATTTTAAATAATCCAATAATTGTATTAATTCAGAGTTAAATCGATCCGGTCTAGTTGATCTTATACATCCTGAGCAAACTTCGTTCAAATTGGTCCACAATAAAATACATGTGGCTGCCATATGAAAGATTGGCCCATAATGAAGGGTGAGTAAGATAATTGCTGTTGTTTCTAGAGATATCTCAATACTCTTTATTTTAGCAAACTCACCATCTAGGCTCTACGCAAGTATCTGTTAATGCCACTGCACACTCGTTTCTACTGTTTCCACGTCCTATTGATTAATTTTGGCTCCGCCTGCTGAGTTTTGATTTATTTGCTCGACTTGCAGACAATAGCCGCGGCTGTGAGAAACTACCGCATTTCTGATGAGCTGGGTGGGAACTCCACCCCGCTGTTTTGACCGCTTTCGAAGCCCTTCGTTCATAAGCGCCTTTTCAACCGAGACATAGTCAAAGGGGCGTGACTCAGAGTGGCCTGAGCATAAACTACACGAACACACAATTGAACTGACCCCAAAGAGAAAAAAGAAATTTCAATATTGTTGTTGTGACTTCATGCGAGGTCTGTTCATAAAGTAAGGCCAATAAGCAAATATCGCGAACTCATGCAATCGACTTATGATTTTAATATAATCTAATATAAGGTTGGGGAAAAATAATTCTGTTAATTCTTTGTAGAAATGTAGGATTTTCCTTTTGAACACACTGTTGTCAGATTTTAATAGGAAGATTCCATCGTGAATAATTACCGTAAGAATAACGTTTGTTTACAAAACCAAAAAAAAATTGTTGGTTCTCATATCTCAGTGTACTTTTCTCATGGACTTTGGTCCCCTTAACCCGAAAATCGCACTTGGGATTTTTGTATAGAACCTTTTTCAAAATAGTAAATATTTTTTTTTTTTTTAATTTTCGAAGTTCTTACGACATTTTTGAGTATACCACGAGATCTATTTAACCGATGTGGACAAAAAAGCACTCAAATTAAAGTTAACTGAGTCTTGTTCAACCTTTTTTCATATAGTTAGAGATCGGCTCAGTAGTTTAGATGTTAGCGATATTAATAAGTTACAAAATTCGGTTTTTTTTTGTAATCACTCATGTTAAAAAAATAGATATCGCAAAGATAAAATTTGTTTTTGCAACATTTTCTAAACGAGGAAGAAGAAGCCACAATTTTTTCTAGCACATTAATTCTATTGCAAAATTTTAACTGTAAACTTAAAGTATGAATAAAACATGAAAATCGTTAACAAGATGACTCTTAGTTTTTACTAAAAAAAACGGTTTACTTCGCCGTTTATCCGGGTATTTTCATCAACAAGAGCTTATTTTCTTCGTAACAGTGTCAGATTTACGTAAAACAATAAATATATTTGCGATATCAATAATATCAATAGCTTCAAATTATTAATATATAGTACATATTTTAAATATCCTTTCATTATGATTTGTATCTTAAATAAAATAAAATAAAACAAAGTTTAAGATTTGCTTTCAGACGACTGCTTTCCCATTTTCTGGCAAAAAAAAAGAAAACAAGATCAAAAAGAGGAATATATTGGTTAGGCTCGGCCATTAACAAACAAACCACCGTAAAACCATAATGTTTTTATAATTTAAAGCTCGAAAATATATCCTGTTATTCCAAAACACAACTATTTTTCAAAAACGTAGATTTTTGACAGCATTAAATTTTCGACCTTAGTTTAAATTTTTTTGATTAGACCATATACCGTATTTAGGCAAAAAAAACCATCATACCCTATCCCGCACCTTACTTTGTGAACTGACCTCGTATATAGATAGTCTCTTGCTTTGATGGAACTTAATGTTAAGCTTATTTCATGAAGCCTACTGCGGCCATTTCGTTTTTAGCTGGTTTTTATGATTTACGCAGACCATATGCACCGCCTTTCGCTTTCGTCTTGCCCTATCCCTTTTCAATATATTGCCTGACCACTTCCATAGTTATTGTTGTTATAGCCTTTGTAAGTTGTCTTGTAGGTGTGTTCACTACTTTTGTTTTATTTTTGTCGTGTTTGGTTCTGCATGCCAATGCTCGTGTCCTCATCTGAAATTACATTTTTGGGCAAAAGCAATGCCTGATTAATGGATTGATAAAGTTCAAGATGTGCTAACATGTTATCTAAAGTATTGAAGCAGTCGTCTCATTTGCTAATTAACATGCGCCCTTGTTAGGTACACGGCTGTTTCTTGACATTTTCATTATGAGCCAAGTGATTTGTGCATAGCGATACCAGCGCTTTTCTCAGACTTGTAGCCCTTGGCCAAATATTAGGACGGTTTTAATTAATTAATGGAACAGGATGTAAACAATTAAGTAGAGGTTAGCGACCAGCGGACTGCACCATAAAATTCAAAGTACCATGTCCACAAAAACTGTTACAAGCAATAAAATAAAAGCCAACGAAAAGCTTCCGACTTAAAGGTACAAATATTGGAATTTGCGACTCCAAATTAGTTGGCTTCCCGTTTCAAGAGGAATCGGTTTATTTTATTTTATAAGTTATTCATTTTTATCTTTTACTAAATACTACGATACTTTTCGTCACTATGTAGATTTTTAAGTTGTTAAGAGGTTTTTTTATATCTCAACCAAACTGATAGATTGTGTATTTTTTTCTCTCTGATCCAATTTGGTCTAAATCGGATTACTAATGACCTTTTTGTATGGTTACGAACATTCTTACTTGTGACCCCTTTACTTTTTGAAGTGTTAGGATTATCGATGCCGAAGTTCCAATAGTCATGAACTTTTGTCGCAGTGTGTTTTCTTGACTTGCCTGATTGATACTAACATTTTGCTCTCGCCAACTGTGTGAGACGATTTCTGACTTGTAACTGTATTAAAAGCCGATATTATTTCGACTTCCAGGGCTTATGGTAGGCTGGACATCTCTGATTTAGTGCATAATAGGGCTCGCAAATAAGAGTTGGCCGTTTTTCCTTCCGCGGTGTGAACGTTTCATCTTGTTTCATTTTGTTGAATTTAATACAGAGTATGATCCTACGGGTGATCGAGCATGCTGTTGCTTGTGTGCGCTCTCTCAGCAAAGTATGGCCGCTCTGGGTTCGCTCTCTCAGCAGCGCTTTGCCTCTCTGGGGTTTTACTGAAAAGAGCGTTCGGATTTTGACGCACGGCATACAAAGCGAATGAAACCACTGAAATGCTTGCTTGACACCTCTATCAGGAGTGCCACATAAATCGCTTTCGCTTGAATTTCACATCAATTTCATTCCGCTGTGCCACGATGGCACATTTGTATGTCAGAATTTAAAGTACGTAAGAAATATATATGGAGCCACTTCTGTTTTTTTTTTAAATTAAGCATTAAAAAAATTTACCTTTTGAAGGAAAACAACTTTTTTCGCAAAATTCTTTTACTTATTGTGCAATTTGTGAATACGGGTGCGTGTCATAACGCCCAGTGTCATAACGCCTTCTGTTAAATCTTATAATTGTAAAACATAAATTTTCCACTAGAGCCTCAGATAAGCCCTGTCTTAGAATAGTTTCACTAGTTATTGTCGCACACTTCGATATGGTGATAGGCCGTAGACCTAAGTAAATAAAGTCTGCGAACAGATACGGAGTCTTCACACCATCTGCGTATGATAAGAAGACGACGCCATCTGCAGCTGTATGCAGACGATAAGTATTGATTTTTAGATTACTATTCTAATAGATATAAGTAGTTTAAGATAGTTTTATAGTTCAGTCCTCGGCAATCAGTCCAAATCTAACACCCGAGCTGCTCACTTATTTTGCCGCGTCGCTACTGCCGATATTCACCTTCAATTACTTAAAGCTTGTAAAGTGCATCAAGAATCAATAAGATAATAAAAGTACCGTTGGAAAATAAAAGTACCGTTCATTATTGTATTTCTCT